>JAPMOB010203427.1:0-43752 GCA_029875015.1 Lepomis gibbosus
TGACAAATTGCTTTTATTCTCCTTGTTAATATTTGGACCATAAAACATTGAGCTGCAATTATTATCGTAGCAGTTTTCTGCAAATATTTGCTGCTCAGCCTCTGGGTGGTGTCAGATTTACAGTATAACTACATAAAACCATTGAACCCTACAGAAGAAAGTTGGAATGGAATGGGTATATTTGGCTAATGTTGACAGAAGCAAAAGGACCACTGAGTTTGATACGAGTGGGATTTTCAAACATTAGAATAGAAAAGACAGATGTTTTTGCACATTCACCCTTGAAGGTGCCAGATCATATAAGCAACTCAAATATGAGGCTGTCTGTCTTTCATCTGTTTAGTTCACAGATGAGTTCACAGTGTCATTATCAGCTGTTCTTTGAAGCCTACGCTACATCAAACAGGCAAAGCAAACAATTTGCAATGTATTGATCTTCTTATTAGCAATTCTCTGGCAAAGTACCAAAAGTGACAGACAAGCTGTGAAGCTGCAGACTGTTTGGATTCAGTAACATCAAGATAAACACACAGCTGCAGATTTTATTTTGTCTTGTCTTACCAGGGCACAATGTATTTAAATGCATGTAATTTACAGTATGTGGTTAAATTGAACTTGATTAGATTTCTCCGTCACACAGTGTGAATTAAAATCTTTCTTCCTGACACCAGTTTGTCATTCAACTAATGTATATTGCACTAATTTGAAAGGGAAGAGATTGAGTGATCAATGTCAATCTACATAATCAAAAGTTAATGGAGATGTCAAAGAGCAGATCTGACAAATAATCAGTCCAGTGTAAGTGTCATTAAGATATAAAACCTTGAGCAACTGACTCGAAATAATGAACTTTGACCTTCATTTGACCCCAATGTAATGAACATGCATCAGGCAAAAATAGCAAAAACGTGTGATAGTTGGAATTTCCCTTTGAGGCCAAATTATTTTTGTGACCCAGGAATCAGTATTCTCAAGGTTAACTGTTATACCCACTAAAGATAGAAACCATTGCACTAGAACTGAAATCTACTTCATAGACAGTAAAGGCAGACATCCAAAAACAGTTTTAGTAGGCACATTGCTGTAACTGGACAATGCCCTTCAGGATTTTTTTACCTTGGATAGAGCACCTCAGTGAGAGTAAACATACAGTACACCAGGATAATTTATTACTATTAATAAAAAATGGCCGCAGAAACAAACTGAGTAAAAATGACAGCCACCCCACAAAGGGGGGGGGGGGCTGCTAGGCTATGTTCAAATTTCAGAAATAAAAACCGCCCCTGTCGCCTACATTAAAATGTGCAGCCACAACTGCTTATCAATACAATTTAGACAGTTTCACAAGTAACCACCCCACATTTCAATGTGAATTTTCCCCAGAACGCTGAGATGCAGACTTGGCCTCTTTACTCCAATCCACTGCAGCTGCTGAGTTCAGATTCAAACTGGCACACTCATGAGAACGTAGGGAGAGAGAGAGAGAGAGAGAGAGAGAGAGAGAGAGAGAGAGCAGGTGAACAGTCTTGGAAGCACAGAAGGTACTCACAAGATACAAAGGACTGCTCTGACTACAATCCTCTTGGACCATATTTTCTGTCCCTATTGGAGACAATAGTGTTTAAGTGTACAGAGTTAAAGGAATAGTCCGATCAAGCCACTGTTCCACTAGCTTCCTTAATTCCATGCAATCTCTCAATGCATTTCTGTCATTCTGAAAAAATGAAATGTTCCTAGGGTTTACTGTTCGTATTCTAAGACTGCTGGGCATCCAAGAAAAACAACAGTTCCCATGACAAAACAGTGTTGGCATTTACCATTTACACCATTTGAATTTGGTTTCATCCATATCAGTAAAAATCAAATCCAAAGCACTCTTCTAAAGTAATTTTTCACTTGAGAAGATTGATTCATTCATGTCTGTGCATAAAATTGGACCTACAGTCAGGAGGCAATTAGCCTAGCTTAGCATAAAGACTAGCAGCTGACCTTGGTCTGCAAGTTCAAAAATCTAACTTAATCTAAGTCACTATTAGTGTGTTAGGTTATCAGACGTCCAGGATATTTGGTGCAGCCACAAATTATGGGCAGTTATGAGCTGAGTCCTGTCGTGTTTGCCCTAAAAATCTTATTAAATATGAGTTGTGATTAGTTATAGCCTAAAAAAATAATATACTGATCTTTGTGAAACATTATTTTGGTCTTGCCTATAGATGGGCACTGCTCCATTGGCTACAGCACATGGAATTGATCTTTTCTCCTTTTTGTTTTCTAGTGTAGATAGTGAAAGTTACAGTCGAAAGGACAGGGGAAGTGTAGCTGCAGGCAGCCACAGAGGAGAGATCTGACACGCATTGTGAAGAAATTAATCAAGTTAAATAAATTGTATGTAAAAGATCCTGATTTAAACTATTTTACATTCAACAAAGTCAACGTGTTTTCCCTAATGGCAGACATTTGACTTCAAGAACAAAAATAATTAATTTTAACGTTGAGTTTTAACTTTTACAAGTAGTGTTCATTGACACAGCTGAATGTAATGTACTGGAGGCCACGCTCATCCCCAACTCTCCTGTCCTAAATGTCACTTTTATCTGGTCACCCTTTTAGTGTGTTGTGTCTTGAAGGTTAATCAATAAACAATCAGAAATATAAAAACAACATTATCCTTTTTAGACTACGTATTTGTGTATGGATTACAGAAATGAGATAGGCTATAATATGTTAAACTGAGCTAATCTTGACTGTAGCTTGGCTGTAACAATTAAGTATATTTCCCAAAATGCTAAACTATACCGTATGTGGCCTAATCATGTACATATCAAGCTAAAACAGTGCTGTATTTGCCTCCAGACTAATTTCCATCATTATGCTCATCATTCAGTTTTATGTGAAAAGGCAAGAACAGTGTTTTGCCACTGGTGCACTAATAATGTGATTTTCTAGGATGCATACTTTTGGAATTCACTGCAAAAACTAAATAGACTTTCTGAGTATATTATGTGAATTGCTGGGAAATGCTGTGATTGAGGCAAGAGCTTTGCTGTACAGCATTAATCAAGGTGCAGGAGAATCTAAGAATAAAAGCCATGTGCACTGAGTAGCCAAGGGTACTAGTCTTGCGTCTTTGAGATAAAACAAATGTGATGAAATTGAAAATTGCTCCTCTGAATATCTTATAGTGCACCAACATGTACATGTGGCCGTAGACATTTTCTGTTGAACAAGAGCTGTTGCCATGCATCCTTGATAATCATCAGAGCTCAACAACCTCCAGTGTGTCTTTGTTTTATACCAATCTATCCTTCTCATCCCCTGCTTTGTGTTGAGAAGTCAATTTTCTCATTCACATATCTAATTCACAGCAAGGATTAATTTGCTCACCTAATTTGATTTCACAGTTATTTAATAAATCCCCTCAAAATTTCATCAGTGTTCTATTCACCTTTGAGAGAAACCTTAATTAGAAACGCTAATGCGGAATTATTCTTTTATTTCCGACTGAACATAGCCAGCATGAATAGAATGCAACAAGGGGATGACGGCTTCAGAAAATTAATTTCGTATCAGCATGATTACATGAACATGACTATGTAATTTGTTTTTCCCTGTTTGCAGAGAGCGCTGCATTATCGAGCGTGCAGGAAACTGCAATTAACCTCTGGTGTCCCCTCTTTAGCATGCAGCGCTCCCACGGTAATGTAACCGTTAATGCATCATTAAGGTAACTGTTTATTTGAGTGACACATATGAGGCTCTGCAGATGAAAACGTGATCAGAACTCTTAAGGATACGCTCTATTAAGTCTCTGAAGGAATGTGATGCCGTCTGTTATTGTTACACAAACATTGGGATTTACTAACAAACAACATGACTTAGAATCACCTTGGTTATAAATCATGTTATAATTAGAATCCTGCTTTACAGCTTAGCAAAGGCTGTTGGTCAGATTGAAAAGCAAAAGTTGTGATCTCCTGTTTGTTCAGGTGGTTTGCTTATAAAAGAGATTATCTTGGAAGTTCATTGTCATGATGACACAAGCTTGGTCATTAAATCATGCACTCCTGCCACCTAGTGAAACACTGCAGTATGACAAACGGACTCAAACATCCAACTGTTATAGCATAAAAAGCAATAACTAAACTACAACTGCATCAAAAATTAATCAGTGGTTCCTCCTTGTGGAAAAGCAATGTCAGTGCTATTTCTATCTACATTTTCATTTTCCTGCTACTTCTAATCCAGGTGCATTTGTAAATTGAATGTCCTGCTTTTCATAGATACATGAATTATTTGACACCTTTGAAAGTGAGCAAGGGGTGACCTACACACTTGGCTTTCTGCCAAGAGGCTGTTTGACAAGCTGAAATAGTATTACCAAGTTGTTGGGGTTTTTTTATTGTATAAGACATTATAAGGTGCTGTATCAGTTTCTGTCCAAATATTTGTACTTACAAAAAGACACTGATTCTTTAGTCAAATAAAATGGCTGCTTGTGTGGAAAAGTGATTTAAGAGAGAACAATATTGCTGATGTTATGAACAAAGTAATGGCAAGTAAAGGTGAGCCCAGTGTTAGAACCTATTTAAATGTCAGGGGTCAGAGTAAAGGGCCCAAGACAAAACTCCATTTAATCTCTGCGGTATTTTGGGAGCCGTTGTCCTGCTGCTGCAGCTGGGATGAAGCCACTTCAGTCCTTGTTGAGATTAATAGCAGGCACACATGGGGGCCATTAATGTTGAAAAGCCACTGCCCCACCTCTTCCCCAGTGCTACCCTGGGAGCCACAACCTCCATAATGGCACCACTCTCTGAATTAATGGTGCTCACCGACCGCATAAAAAAACGTGATTTTAATTATAGGCCTTGGTGATACCAGAGAGGGAAAGTGAAAGAGAGCGACTGGGAAACCTTTTGTGCATTCAGAGGCAGCACAGCCGAGCAAATTCAAGCTTTCATTGGAACTCAGAAGAAGGGTTTTGCTACTGGTGAATTAATATTGTAAATTATCAAACGTAAATTATACTTACTTTTTTTTACCAAAGATAAGATACAGATGGTCATCAGACTTAAGTTCTCCAAAAATTGCACATCTGGGAGAAAATAAATAATTACTTTTTTTTATTGAAAGTGTTTCTTTATTGTGAAGAAGAGTTAGCTCTGGCATTGTTAGAGATATTCCTCCGTAGTCACGCTTATGTTACACAGTAATCAGTTAATATGATACATTTTTTCCTTTGTCAGCTTAGACCTGGATTTTACTGTTAAACTTTAAACCTAAAATTAAACTTATGATAAACATGTTTTATTTATTTCAAGAAGCAAACCAATATAGTAAGCTGATGTGTATCATTGAAAAGTCCAGACTTTTCTGTATTTTCTTCTGAGACATTTGTTTGCTTTACTTTTTTTTAGCACTTCTACTGCTTTGCAGCCATTTGTCATAGTATACTGATGGTAGACTGCTGCTGTGGGCCCCACGCCAGGCCCAGGATGTCCGTCTGCCAGTTCTGTAACAGTATCCAGGCAGAGATGGACGGGGAGTCAGCAACTACAGTAAATGTCCATAATCAACTGTCAGCAGTCAGCAGAGGATTTCATTCTAAGGAGTAGCCAAAGGATCAGCCTACCAAGAACCAGATCATTCAGGTCATGTTTCAAAGTGCAAAGAAAAACTTTCTATAACTGATTTTGTGATTAATATTGTAGCAGTGGCGTGAGTTAACCTAAGGTGCAACAAGAAGAAATAATATCTTATACATTGTATTTATTTTTCCAGATTGGTAGTGATTATTCACTGTTTGTCATTCTTTGGGTTATTTGGTTATGAGACAAACAAGCTTGTATATTAATCCTGTTGCGATGTGCAACATTGACAAACATTGAAACTCTTTAAAGAGGATTTGAGGGGGTTCTTTTCAGTATAAACTATTAACAAGATTTTCACATTAAAGCAGATGTATTAAAGGTACACGTATTGCTGTGTAAATAGGCATTCAGTGCCTATTGAGTCCTGCAGAGGGCAGGGTAGACAGCCAGGCCATTGAACATCCCTTTCCCCTGAAACCCAAGAAGCACCTCTTAAAGAGAGTCACTTGCAATCAGAAAGCCTCCATTTAATTACAACACACAGGAAATTACCGAGTGAATGGGTCAGGCGCTGATAAGAGGCTGAGCCCCGGGGATGACAGCTCCTGAAACCCGAGGAGACCCAATCTCAAAGGCGACTTATCACAAAGGCCAAGTCTGGAAGGCTGACAATCTGATTGTACTGTCATCCAGATTCATAATTAATATATTTATCAAATTAATCGCTGAAAAGAACCCTGGCCTCCCGAACAGTAGGCAGATTCATTTACCACTGGCTCGGCTTACCGCTAATAACAGTGTTGTCAGTGAAATAGGCCCGGAGTGGGCTGATGTCCTGGACCTCATGACAGACAAATTGCTCATCTGTGTAGAGATGATATGGGGAATTTAGAGAGTGAAAGAAAGAAAAAATCTCATTGTTTGGTG
This sequence comes from Lepomis gibbosus, assembly GCA_029875015.1. Lineage (NCBI taxonomy): Eukaryota > Metazoa > Chordata > Actinopteri > Centrarchiformes > Centrarchidae > Lepomis > Lepomis gibbosus. Next base: position 6,516 of record JAPMOB010203427.1, read on the forward strand.
ACAACCACAATTGCACCCTTGTTTCAGATTGTGAGGTCCAAGTTGGAGGAACATGAAAGGGGCATTTTCTGTTTGGGGAGAGCTGGAAATACTTGTTGTTATACCTCTGGTTTTACAAATCACTCATCAAAGGGGCCGTCATTTGTTTTTCAAGTGAAGAGGAATGTTCATACTATTTCATCACCTAAATGAAAATGAAACAGTATTATATAACAGCCCAGTAAGCTGTTGGTTAGCTAGAAAACACATTTTTTCTTCCCCAAGGCTGCTAAACCTGCTCTTTTTTATAATAAAGAGTGTGTAGGAATTGTTTTGGCCTGGATATATATCAGCAAAATATACTTCAAGTATCAAAAGTAATACTATTGTAACTAGTTGAGGTGAATCTATTTTTAACTATACTTTATGTACAGCTGTGTAGTTTAGTGGTTCCCAGCCTAGAGGTTGGGGCACCTCTAGATTGGGGTTGTGAGGTAATCAGTGGAAGAGGAAAAAAGAAAAACAATTTTCACATATATCTATTCATTTATTGGATATTCTCTAATCTTTGATTTTAAAACAGTTATTTAAATGAAACCACTTGACCAGTTTTGATGGGTAATCTCTCTTTGGTAGAACTGCTAACAACTCATGGACATCTGAAACATGATAAGGGGCCCCAACTGGACGTCTCTTTTGTAAGAGGTCACAAGCCAAAACGTTTGTGATCTTAATCTTAAAAGTAACTCTTGTAAAAGTACACTCTTGCTTTCTAAAAAGAAGTAGAGAAAAGTAGATACTGTAGGAGGATAAAATAGAAATGCTTGAATAAAATCAAATTTGTACTTAATACTTAAATGTTTTTTTACACCACTGCATGTGACAGGTGTATTTTATTTACATAAATGTTGTAGCTTGTGATGAAATAATGAAAAGGTTCAAAAGTGAATATAACAATGTCAGAAAATACTTTAAGACCCTCTAAAAAACCCTGTTACTTTAGCCATGGCTAAAATTGAAATTAAATTTCAATGAAGTCTGGTAACATAAGTTTGAGTTATTATTTTAACTAATAAACTAATAAAGGGGACTGAAAACATCTGAACAGGACGAATTGCATGTCAGTCAGTCAGTTTTCTCTGTCAACAGCAAGATTTGTGTAAAAAAAGGAGGAATGGTTCACGTAGTTCAAGTGATCCTTTGTGCAGTACATGCAGTTATTTAATTGCTAATATGTAAGCTTGTAGTGATTTGACAAAGAGTCTTGAAGTACTTCAACCTCTATACATTTGTTTGAAGCTTCAAGTGTGTGTCCTGGGCTCAATAGTTTCAACTTGGCCTCACTTTAACTTTCTTCACAGCGACAGGCTTTTTGTTCTCCTCCTCTATACATTGAAATGAAAACAAAAAAGTGAAAAGACTTCACGGTTCTGTCCATATCTGTATACAAGAACTCCAAAATAATCTCCCTCTTCCTGTGTTGTTAATGTTGTCGAGAACAGAGTGGCCTTTAATAGAGTAGACCTTTACTCTATCAAAGACATCATGCCACCCTTTGTTCTACAGGAGCTAATTACAAATCAGCCACATATGTTTCAATTTAGTGCACTAATGAGAATCTTGAAAAAAGCTGCTGGGTGAATGTAAAGGGGTACCTTTTGTCTTCTGGGTTCCCATCTGGGCCCCTGAAAAGCATAAAATGGACCATAATCATTCGTCATTCAGCCAGATCATCAGTGACTGATTGTGAAGCTGCACTTCCATGATAAATGTTGGTATTCCACATACTGTACATCCAAAACTCCCAGATGACAAGGATTATGGACACTTTTTCCCTGTAGAGCCTAGATTACATAACATTGATCAAATGCAATTCAGTGTCCCACATAAAATAAATAGTATCTCTATAGTAGTGTTATTGTTGTTATTATTATTGTTATTGTTTTATTCCTTCATCTACTGCACTTTATTAATTTTATACTGCCACACACGAACTTCTCATGTTCTGAGGCTTTAGAATTGTCTTGATGTCAGATGCATTTTATTGAGCAGCCTGTAAACAGCAACAATGGGCTTCTTCATTGTTTATTATAAAGCAGTTGTTTAAAGTTAAATTGTATTAAAATATATATTTGTTTGTCATTAACAGTAGGTTTTCAATTAACAATACCTGAAATTACTAAGTAGCCTGCTTAATGCTTCTTTTCAGAGTAGTACAGTACAAACAATGTATACATTTATTTGGCTTTCATTAAGAGGTCACTGCACAGACATTTTATCACTGAGCCAAAATTCAATCCCCAGAGTGAAATGCAAAGTTGAAGACAAAGCAGTAAAATGTTCCAGGACAGCATGGAAAATGCTCATGATCACTGCTCATTTCTGTTTCTTACAGCATGAAGAAACACATTTAAGCATGTTTCTTTATAGGAGCTTCGTAATAACAATGAATATCCAACTAATTTTCTCTTGTTTGCTTTGTAATAATGTTGTTTTAACATGTTGTCCTCCTCAGCACTTATACAGTTGGTATTTACGCTGTCTATCAGCAGCTAGTTGGGGTCCTTTTCCATAGTGAGAGCGTGGCTGGTTCAGCTCTGCAGGCTGAATGGATCAACTCTTCACTGCCAACGATTGCACCAGGCAGGTAGCAAAGGCTTTTCAGTGGGGCCAGCCTGCATCAATCAACTTAGTTAGAGGGCTCTCTCTATAATTGCCAACTACTAGAATATGTGGCATGAGGGGTTCAACGCTATTTTCAAACATGATGAAATGGCATCAAGGCCTCCTTTCACATCCAGTGATAATTGGACAATTAAACTTTAGCATACAAATTACCTCTTCGTATGGCATAACTAATTACTGAGGCAGGCCAGTCACAAAGGCTCTCCAGGGTCGATAAAACATTTTTTACACTTTCACGCTTCATTTTTGAGCCCAGGTTTAACTGAGTTTATTATATCAGTGGGATATAATAAATTGTCTTTTTGTTAGTAATTTTGAATTTAGCAATTTAGCAAAAAACAGCCCCAGAAAGGGTTATTTCACATCCTCTTATGTTGTAAACCTCTTTTCAGCACCCATGGTTTTTCAGGTGAACTAGCCCTAATTATACAGGTGATTGAGACCCAGGAACATTTTCAGACCATTTACTTCAGCTCATCCAGCTGCAACCCCTATTAAACATCTCGCTTAGACAGGATTTAAATCACCTGGTTTGATTGGGGCAGTTAAGCTCTTTATACTCTTCACTGTAAAATGCTAATTCTCACTGAAACTAATGGACAAGAAGCCTCACAGAGCATATGGAGAATCTCTCATATAAATAATTCAAAAGAAATGAGCAAAAATTAGTGAGCAGAGCATCAGCGATGTCATGTGGCCATTACTTCTGCAAATAAGATATTTGATTTGAAAGACTGAAAATGGAAATATCGTCAGTGTGAAAAATTATGATTTTTTTTCATTGTTAGAAACTGAATATCATCTGCTTGTGCATGACAGTCCGGTTCAAAAAATTACAAATACATACAATTTATACTGCTATCAGCCTCCAGATTGTGCTCATTTCTTTGCACTATGGTCACTTAGCCCTCTATACAATAGTAGCTAAGCCCCCCAAGTATGAACTCAGATGCCTTACAACACTTTAGAGGGGACCTGAAAATCCTCAGCAACTGCTCACATACACAGTGGAGCTCTTCAGGTGCATTAGGTGAAAATGACATTAACACTGACAATGGTAGACGCAGGGCTTCAGGAACCACTTGAAACATGCAGTAAATCTGAAGAGGGCCTGTATTTCAGCCCAGGAAAAAAGACTGAAGACATCAACATGGATCTTGCACTAGCAGAATATATATTGACAACAAAATAAGTTGCTAATTCCTCTGTGAATTACTTTGTTTGAGTATTTAGTGAGCCTAGTACCTAAAAGACATAAAATGTAGTCAGGGTAAAATTTACGTGATACAAACACACAATGTTTGACATCATAAACTCCTCCTTGGTGGACAGTCAGAGATGAGATAGATTATGAATTTGATATTAACACCAACCGCAAAGGCCAAACTAGGAGCATGATGCACATTTAATATATAAATGTGGCTGCTCACACACACAAGTCATTTGCAAGTTCCAATACAAGATGATTATATGTGTTCATACGTCAAGGCAAGAGATGAAAATGATTGGAAATGTATCATGAGGCAGTGATTGTAGACAATATTGAACTGCACAAAGAAGCTTTTGTTCTCAAATTCCTGCAGCAGTTCAGCTAGTATTGCCTCTGCTTTAATTTAATATCTATTTATTTTCCTCCATTGTATGGGTTTTATTGAGGTTGCGCCTGCTTTATCGCCCCGATCTCAGCCAGAAGTGAAGGTCAGGAGAGGGAGAGTGCCTCTGTTTATTGGCTTCCATTGAGCCCATATGAGCTGATTTGGCTATCTGTCCTTGATATTAAGTTCTTTCATAGTATTTTGTGCTATCCGGATATTGTTTATCACCACATTGAGATTTTCAATGTGTATTTACTACTGAATTAAATATTCTTCATCACTTTTGTAATATCCTCTCTGTAGGCTCATGCAGGATGTGAGAATCCTGTTAGATGTGCCAGCAAATTCTTAGTAGACTATCTATGAGTGCAGGGGAAAAACACAATATATATTTCATCAGTGTCCTCCCATATGCTATGAAATGTAAAATCTTATTATTTTCAGCCTCTCTACATTATTTTGATAAGTCTGCTCTTTGTACTATCAAGGGTCACCTGTAATTATGAATGATTTTATTGATTAATTGACCTTCATCTTGCACAGCTATATCATACAATTAACCATATATCTTAGTATTAATTAATCATTATTAAGCTATGTAACTATAATGCATTGTTGAGCCAGCTCTCTGAAGTATTCCATTTTTTAAGGCCAGACTCAAAAATATTAATACTATCCCTTATCTACATTTCAGTCCCAATCCTAGTTGTTTGTGGAGGCACATGTTGATCAGATATGAGGAAAAGTGATCAAATATGTAGCTCTTGCACTGAACTAAGAATATACACATATTGGCTCCCCAATGATTCCTATTCTTCTAGTATTAAAAACTGCAGCAATTTTAAATATGTTAAATTCCATTATGATTTATGTCAAATAGAAATCCCAAGCCAACAATTATTGACTACATATCAGGATAATTAATGAAGCAAGTAACAAACATTCACCAGAAGTAAGCTCCTCAAGCAAATAACCACCACACACCTTTCACGAGTGCATGCAGCCTTTTCCATCTGCAAAGTTGATTTTGGAATCCAGTTAACTTTGCACCATTGCAGCACAAACAACATTGGATTTTGATTAATGTTTGGTTTTACCGTAATGCAGTTTTGTTGAATACACTTATTCAGTGGTAGATTGTTCAAATGTAAGTCGCTTTGGATAAAAGCGTCTGCCAAATGAGTAAATGTAAATGTAAATGTAGACTGTTGACAGTTTTCTGTTAGTACTTTGCAAAGGTTTTTGTAATCTAAGTCTGAATTTGAGTCGGGTGGCAAATTGTTACTGATATTTGCTTGGAGGACAATGAATTCCAATTTCACTTGGCTGTTAGCAAAGGTGTGAAGTAACCTGCACTTAGTATGAGTGAGCTGTCGTATAAAAGAGTCAAAAAAGTATTGTTTCAGTAACAGTCATCTTACCTCTGAAAAAGAAGCATTCTAGTTTTTTTCCCCCTTGACAACTGGGCAAACTCCATCTACTGATAAAGATCATGTGATGTGATCAAAAGCTCCACCTTATTACACTAATGTCCAATCTTCATAGCATTACTTTTGATACCTGAGTAGGCTACATTCAACTGCAAATACTTGTTTACATTTAGTTACATACAAATTGCTTGTACATGCAGCCTACATGTAGGCTACTTATGTGGGAGTATTTTTCCACTGTTGTGTTGAGTATTTCTTCCACTCTGGTTCTTAGTCCAAAGCATCATCTGAACATCACGTGAAAATAACAGGAATCGTTCCCTGAATGCATCATGCAAACACTACGGGGATGGGTGACGTAGACCGACGTCACGTCTCTGTGGACGAAATACGATGCTGCAGGTGGTGCACGTGGTCTGTTGTTTACTTCTTCCAGGAACATTGGAGGGGCTGCTGGAGAGGAGGAGGAGGGGGGGGAGGTAAAATTGTGAAACAGCGTTCCTGGATAGAGTTACTTTGCTCAGCATTTGGTAAGAGACCCGTAGACCGACATTAACAATATGTCGAACTGAATTCCCTAATAATTTCTCTTGAAAGCCTCTTTAAACAGCGCGAGATTTCAACAGTATGTATTGTTTTGTTTTAGGGCTTTTTCGAGTTCAGCATGCTGTGTGGCCTCTTTGCTCTGTTTTCTCTTCACAGGGTCCTGAAGTTCAAGTTCAAGCGTTCAAGTGTTGTCAACAAAGCTGTAAAGCCTGAATGTATCTGTAAGCATGCTTTTAGAGGATCAACAATGCTGAAGCAATAGAAACGTTGTTTTCCATTGAATTTGTTTAGCTAAAATTAGATTCAGCTAAAAAAAACACATTGGATTGAGGAGCTGTACAACATGTTAAATATAGTTTAAACAACATGTTGGCATCATTTGATAGTACTGGGGGAAGCCAAACAACTGAACTTGTGTAATGTAACTTATCTATCCAAATCATATCCTTCAGCTTCATTGTTTTACTGTCTGTTTGTTTTCAGATAAATACTAGAATGCCTCAGCTTGGAAGCCTGTTCACCCAGTTTCATCTCAGCTCCAAAGCTTCAGAAAGTGCTCAAGGCCAGAAGCTACACCAGACACCAACACTACCTGATTTTTTACAACATGTCAGGTAAATATAGTGTAACCTAAAGCTACATTAATAAATATTTTATGCTATTACTGTATGTATGACTGTATGTAATATGAAAGGGATTGCTTGTAGTAATGAATCCACAGAGAATTATCCCTGCGGTTCCCCATTGCTCTACAGAGAGTTTTAGCAACTTTCATCTCATTGGTTTAATGGCCATTACTTTACTGGTATGCTTTCATCAACCTTTTTTTCAGCTGCAGTAATGGTAAAAGCTCTGATAAAACTTCTAAAAACGTATACTACCTGCCCTTCTTTTGTACAAAATCTAACCGGATATTTTCTTATTTCTGTGTACTGTTCTCTGTAGGAGACTCACCGGGCTGAGAAAGGAGGATGTTTACTGCAATCTGCGTATCCCTGACCAATTTCAGAACACCAAAGATGACATCAACATTGTTATTCTCGCAAGTTGGTATCTAGAATAAAATGGTATTTTTATGACACTGGGCAATCGATCAATACTGATATTGTGGTATAGGATTCAATACCATCTGAAAGTAGTTTTTTGTAATATTGAGATGTATCTTAAATTTACTTTTTTCTTTAATGCTGAGTTACATTTAAATGAACTGTGAATTGTTCTAATAGGCTTTTTTCCCCAGCAGACATCTTGTCTTGTCATTGTAGGAAAAACACAGGTGTTATTAATAGGATTAATGATGGCTCTGTTCTATACAAGTGTCCCAGTAAGCCACGACTTTGACAGTGTGACAGTGAGCCAGCATGCACAATACCAGGACCCTGCAACTGAAACAGCTATATGGAATTTAGGCACACTTAATTTTATGATTTACACCTGTGCTTTTCCTAGTGAGACAAAATGTCTTCAAATTCACTTTACAGATTTGTTTGAAAGTGTTCCGAAAGCACAGATCGTGATTACCACATTATATATATTTCTGTATTGGGGTATTTGTTTGAAAGTATCACTTTACTTCAGTTAATACAGCCCAAAGCTGTATTAACTGCTTTGGGCTTTTTTTAATCTATTCATAGTTTCTCAAATTCATTCTCAAATGTTTTATGTCATAATATATATCTCTGTTGTGATATAAAATTGCATTTACTGTGTCAGAAGGCTTGATCAGTTTTGCATCGAGGCTTTCAGGAAAAGAATTGCTACAGTATTTGTGGTATTGTTCAGCTCTTCAGAGTCTGTATATATTCAGTAATACCTTTCTTTGCTTTTCACTAAGGCCAGGGGATCTTCTGCATAGATGTAAAACCCTGGAGAGGCACAGTGTCCGCTCACAACCAAAACTGGCAAGTGCAAGTGAAAGAAGAGGACCAAAATTTTACCAATATCTGCATTGAGCAGACTGAAGATCCCCTCAGAGCTATCATGGTAAAAAGACACATTTAGCTAAAATGTTGAAATACCATCATGGGAACCTAAATGTCAAACTGTCTGGCACACTTGTGTCCAAGGTCCAATCAATTGTCCGGTACATTGTTTTCACCCAAACCCTAGCTGGGTTAAGAGATTCTGAGTCACCATAACAATTTATATGGAAATTTCAAACACTACAGCGGGGCTTCCTTAACTTCCCAAGTGGCTGCTCTTCATTTGAAATGCCACAATTATGTTCACAGGGAGGGGGAAAGCAGGCAGGTGCCTAAACACAGCTGTCACCTTATGTGCCTGGGTCTGTTAGGAGTCATTCATTTCCATCTCTATAGATGCTCAATTTGGACAGGGAGCTTGACAGAAGAGTCTGATGGTAAACACACACTGCATTATTTAAATAGTTCTGCTTGAATTGGACCTATTAACTTCATTATTCTACACAAAGCAGATACAGCTCTGCCGTCTGTGCTAATTTTTGTATATTTTTCTTACAATGGTTCGGTTATAGAAACTAAAAATTGGATTTATAACAAGTATTAAATACTGAGGCAACCTCTGTGAATGTACGAAGAGCACATGCTGACAAATTTCTCTTTTCTTGATGAATAAACTATCAGGCTCGATTGAACTAATGCTGAAACAATTAGTCTATAAGTTATTAGTCTTTCAACAGAAAATGTGTTTTTCTTATAAGATTGTAAATCTCTCAATAGTAGGTACTAAGTCTCTGTAACAATATCACAGCAATACTTGTTGGTACACTTTGTCATAAAGAATACAAACCATTTTTTCTACAAAACTGACTTTTAATGTGACAAAAGAATCAAAACTGTCTGTAAGCAGAGAAATTATTATTCAAATCAGGGACTGCATGATTAAAGACAAAGTAAACAAGACTACAAATTTGACAAGACATTTAGCTCCAGCTGTCAGTACTTGACAGTTGAATTGGTACCATGGCCTAGTGACTTGATTTATCCAAAACTAATTGAGAGATTAATCAGTAAGGAAAATAATCATTACTTGCGTCCCTAAATTCTTTCCCCCTAGACCAAGACGGCTAACTTGTGTGGCCATTTGAAATGGAGTGGAGTGTCTGTGCGCCAAAGCCTCTTCTTCCCCAGGGTTGTCTTCCTCTCTCCAGACTGCGAGCTGGATGAGGAGCTGAGGAAGAGGAGGGAGCTGGTCTCCCACAACCAGATAGACGACTTCCTCAGATCTTTCAGGGAGGGCTACATTGCCTGGATATCAGATGCGCTGACTCCCTCCTGGCTCTCCGGTGAGTGGCTCCTTAAAAGATATACATACGTACTTGAAGGATTCAGTTAATATTCTAATAAACTATAAAACTCTCCATCTATGCATGTTAATTTTTTTCTATTAGAGTCCTAAAACGTCAAGAAATTTGAGTGCAGACCGTTTGTTTTAACCTGTTTCTAAATCAGCTTGACAACAAAAGATAGAATGAAACAGAGCGCTTCCCCAGTATAAAAGTAACACTAGAATTTTGTAATTCACCCTGCTTTAAATACTAATCCACTTGTTTCAAGCATTTCTGATTATCAGCGTTGTTTCTCTTGAGTGTAGTGGTCCACCTTATTACCTCCGCAAAGGAGGTTATGTTTTTGGTGCCATTTGTTTGTCTGTCAGCAGGTTTACAGAAAAACTACTACTACAATTTTAATGAAACTTGGTCTCCATTGGCCAAAAGTAGAATCCATCACATTTTTGAAAGGGAGCCAAATCATGGGGAGGATGCACAAATGCAATAATATTTTGACATACTGGAATTCTAATAGTTTTGGAAAAATAGCCAGACATACATAGTGGTTGCTCTTGCAGATTTGCATATCATGGAGAAGACTGGACTATTGACCTTGGCAGAGGTCTGCACTGTCAGAGTGCCATTCTAGATCTGTCTTGTTTCATGTTAATGATGCTCATTTCAAGATTTTCGAAACAGACGATTTGGAGACAAGGTGCTGACTATGAGTCACATTTACTGTCATCTCTCTCCTGATTAAAAAAACTTTTAGGACTCTACAACTTGACTTTACATTCAGTGTAAGGAATTACAGCATAGAATGGAGGCTTCCGACAGGTGAATGCTACCAGGTCAACTTGTTATTTTTGTCTTGCAGGTCATCTGTCGTACAGGCAGATGGAGTCAGTGCGGGAGGTCCTGAGGAGGGTGGGAACGTGGGATCTGGTGCGGCTGCACTGTGGAGAGCAGCTGAAAGGAGACTACCAGGGCTGCCAGTACATTGCTCTCAACCGGCAGGAGACAGACATGCTCGAGTTTTCCAGAGTCAGGACCCTGTCAGCTAATTCACTGTGGGCCTTGCTGGGACACGTTCCTCAGGTCAGTCCAATGCACTGGCTCTGATGAGCTACCACAACCAGAGGTACAGTCTGTAAATGAGGGGTGATTGAACCAGAAGACCAGCAGGTGGCAGTAGTACTTTATTACTGTCTCACTCACTCACCTGTTCCCTTCTTGTTCTGGGAAGTGGAAAAACAAAGGTTTGATTTAGGCTGAAGACTGCAGAGGATGACAGCAATTTTACACTTATTTAAAAACCAGTTAGGGGCATTTTAATTTTAAAAACCTCTGGATATAAAGGCATTGGATAAAGTGATTACAATACTATTTTGGTCAAGCAGCATCCAATTCAAGGACATTTCAGATTTTACTTTTTTTTTCAGGGAGATTTATTTAGTTATAAGGAAAGCAATTCAACTTTATAGTAGTCCTTTTTTCAAAAAAATCTTTATTTCACAGTCTAAAAACAGAACAGGGCTTTTAAAAACATGCTCCTGTCACTCTAGTGTGCTCTCTCAGATCATGAAAACTTCTAGTGCTAATTACTACCTTAACCCTTCAGTTTTTTATTTAGCTAAGTCATTCTACCTGCCTACAAGGTGCTCATTAGCTCATGTGATTGAATCAAGGCAATTGCACAGGCTACAAAGCATCATTTGAGCTTATTCACATTCTCAGATTGGTTGATGTTTGGGATTGTTATTATTTATTTTATTCAAAGGTGGACGTAGCTAATTAGTTACATGTTGTATCTCCAGGTGGCATGAATGGAAATCCACCGTGGTGATGAATGTAAAGGCTGTACTGTTGATTTAGTGTGATTATATACAAAAAATGATAGTTGTTTTTGGTTAGATAAAAACATTCACTTTTTGCAAATTCACAAATTTGTTGAATGAATGTTAGATGGACAAAGGTCAGAGCTCTTAGGGTCCAGTGGGTGAGACCTCTAGTCAGCATCCATTACAGATTTCACACCCACTTTCAGCATCCAGACACTCTGGGCTTTCCTTACAGACTCCACTCAGGCTTTAGTACTCCCACCCCCCACCATCCAAACTGTATATACTCTCCCCTCTCGCCTCCAGCTGCTGTGTATTTGATACATGACCCAATAATCATTAGACCGTCTCCAGCGGGCCCTTTTCTCGCCCAAGGGGACACACACGACGACAACAAAATATATTATTTTCAAAGAAATATTTGTGAATGGAGGCAGTGTGAGGTGAACCCCCCCCCCAATTATTTCAAAAACAAATGTGACTTGGATTATATATGGTAAGTATTCTGCTACGGTATCTATTTTACCCAATTACTATGTTCAAATACAATTAACAGATCTGTCTTGTGTCTTGTTGATTTGTTTCCCCTTATCAGATTCCAAGTATTCAGCTGCAGTAACCACCAGGAAAAATTAAAAAAAAATTCTTTAGACTCCATGACTGTGGCACACACTCTGTCTTTAGAGAAAAAAAAAGATCTTTGCTCGTGTGCAGCAGCTGTGAGGGGAAGCTTGGGGGGTGGCAAAGAAACTTGATAGCTCCCCAAGGCGTATTTTCAGAGCTCAGAAATAATGCATCCTTTTGATTTGTTACTTGTAAACACACAGGATAGAAGATCTGCGATATGACCCACAGTTTCACTCAGGCATCTGTTTGGTTGTAAGAAATGGCACCAGATGCATCCCCAAAGCCACTGTGGAGGCACTAGGTGTGTTTTCTGTGGGCTCAGTCAATTACTCTCTGGTAAATGGGATGTCTACATGTCCCCAAAGTGGAGAATGATTGAGTAGAGTGGCTGTAATTTATTAATTATGGTCTATATTCTTAGACCACGGTTCTGGCTTCATTCAATTTGTATGGATTGAGGGGTAATTACGGTGTGTGTGTGTGCACGAGCTTATGTGTGTGTTAGGGAGAGAGCAAAAGAGCTAAAGATCTATTCATGTCATAATTTCAAGTGCAGGTTACTTAAGTTGTTCATCTTCATGACATCTCATATTTTGTAATTTGACTGTCTCATTGTCTTTGTACCAGTTTATACAATGAGGTTTATTCAGGAGGAGCAGAAATGGAGCCCCCGTGTTTAAAGAAAGTCTCCTTACTCTCGGTCAGCATATAGAGTGTCTACTAATTGCATAGCTGAGAAACAACAATTGAGTTCCTTCGACCGTAACATGACTACACCACCACTGTCAACTGATTAATAGAGGTGAAGCCACCAAGCGAAAAGCTGCAAATTCACCGACAACATCTTGGCTGACAAATAATCAGACCTCTGTTACCGGAGATACATCTCGTCTCTCTGACTGGCTACAGATTCCACACAGATGTAGCTTGTTAATTTAACTCTACGCTGACATTCCTCTCTGTTTGGCCATCTCCCAGGCAGCACGTGGCACGGGCCTGTAATGGACAGGCTGGTGCGCCTGGTGCTTAGCACAGAAAAGGCTGAGAGGGGAGACATCAACCGCTTTGTGGTGATAATGAATGGAGGCACACAAAAGGCCAGGAGCTGGCCATTTACAAAGCCTGCAAATTCTGCTGCCTAAATAGATAATATTGGCAGCGACTGTGGCTTTTTGGTCTCTTTTTTTGCAGAGAAAAAAAGTATTCAGCCATTTAAAGAAAATATATGAAGTTCCCATTACTGTTTATTATAAATCATGTATAATAATAATTAGCAAATTTAGCACAATCTTACGTATGCTGTATAAAATATAATTTGCTACACAAAAAATTCTAAATGCACATGGCGGTGCCTGTAATTTCTCTGACAGCCTGTGCACTACCCTGCATTTTCACTTAGCAGACACAAACCAAGAAAATTATACTTTATTTTATCAGATTGTCCCTCCCGTAGAGTTCACTGTTCATCAGGTTCATCAAGTACCCAACTTACCTTGGTGGAAGGATGATTTCTGCTCTAAAGAAAAGTTTCAAAGAAAAGTTTTCTGAAGGATATCCTGGAAAGAAAAGATCCGTTAGTTGCACTGCATTTTTCAACAAAAATGGAAATTGTGGGGAAATTACCAGGGTATTCAGATTTCTGTAATTGCAGCATTGCTCTCAAAAGGAAACTGGAATTGGAAATAATTTGCACCAGAGTGTGTGTAGGAAGCTGCAGAGGAAAACTAACCATGCAATTACACATGAGAAGAGTGCTGCCGAATTGTCTGTAATGAACTAGTGAAGACACCAGCACTTGTACAGTGGAAGGCAATGATAAAAGCTGCCTTGTAATAGCATGTGATTAAACTTGGTAAAATCAGTTTTTTCACTCGAGCACTAAGCCACCATGAAGAGTCATGTGGAGAGATTCTGCATCTGTCAATTTGAAGATGACTCAATGTGTTTCCTCCAAATTCATCACCCACCATGCAAAACCAGTCATTTTAAAGGGCTCTTCAAGCGCTCTTTTGTTAATTTAGTTAAACATCAACCAGCAGAGTTCATGTTTTACACATTCCTACTTAACACAGGTGGAGATTGAGTTTCAGTAAATTTGAATACATGTTTAAAATAAAGCTCCAAACTATTAATATTCATTACAAAATAATTTCTTTGAATGTGAAATGAGCTGTGGTTGTGCAAGACACACAGTAGGGTAATACTATCAGTGATAAATACTGTATGTTTATACTGTTATATTGTATACTGTATGAATTATATCAACAACCAAAAAATCACAAAAGAGGCCTAGCAGAAATTATATTTAATAAGAATATTATATTAATCCCTGAGACCCTGTACGAAGGATAAGCGATTGACGATGGATAGATGGATGGATTATTATATTAATGTACTGTATATCAAGACATTGCGATTAAATGAAATAAAATCAAATGCAGTTATCAAATTTATATTCAGTGCAATGAACTGTGTTCAGTTGTGATGCTTTACATCAGATGAAACAGATCAAATGTGTAAAAATGAATATCTGATCTTGTCAAGTTTTTACCTTTTTGTTGGGAATAATTCAAAACAGAATTCTGTAAAACGATAACATGTAGAGCTGCAGCGATTTAGATGATAAGCCAATTTGTAAAGCAAGCCTGCCAAACACCTACTGGTTCCAGCTTGTCAGACATAAAGATGATGCTACATTCACATGGATTCAGGGAGACGGTAGACGGCCAAACCGCAAATCATTATAGGAGAGCAGGATGGTAAAATTAGGTGGGAATACCAGCAACAGTAACGGTAGACGGCATTGCTGACTAAAGATTAAAATATTTTAATTTTTTGCCGCCTCATCGATGGAATTTGCGGCCGGATTTTACATTCATACTTTGCACAAGGAGGAAACATGGGCTATCTGGACAACGTGAAGATAATGTTTTTTTGTTGTTGTTGTCTATCACAAGGGATACACCAAGGGCAGTTCTCCTTTCACTATTCATGTTGGAAATGACTGAATGACTTTAGGTTTTGGAAGGAATTTAACATTCATTTTAAGATTGCAATAGAATATTAAAGAGAAAGCTGTATTTTATAGCTACAATACAACTACAATAATTATACCCAGCCATCCAGAAGGTGTTGTCCGTCTGCCAAATATCTCTGAGTTTTCTACTCTTAGTGGAAAGCACTTTGACATTTTTATGTTGGACTGTGGAAAACTGTGATTGGCATATTTCACTATTTTCTGACATTTTATAGACAAAATGATAAATTGATGAGAAAATAATGGGCAGATGAATCTGTATTGAAAATAATCGTTAGTTGCAGCCATAATGATATGATCATATTTTTGCAATACATCTCTACTGAAACTCAATAAATGCTTAGATTGATTTATGCTCAAACGTTTGCAATGACATATATCATCATCAAGACGCTGTAGACTTCATACAAGATTTTTCATATTAATGATTCTCTAACGTCATCTAATTTGGCATCAGATCCTGGATTTACAGAATCTGCCCTTTGCTTACTGGCCAAGATGTTAATTTTATCTCAGTGAGCTCAGCTATTTGTTTTTAGGATTCAGGATATTACAGTGATCCCCACAGTATAGGTTTTAAGATCTGATCAATAGGGATTCATGAATAATGAAGAGGCCGAGTGGAGCAGAGACACTTAATTAGAGTTTCAAAAGCCATTCTCGTTAATTGAGGAGAATAAAGGTGGTGAAGTGAGCTCAACTGCAACATCAGACATTTTTTATGTTACTTTTTAAAAAATCATTATTATACAGAAAGACCCTCAATGGCCGCTAAAAAACACCAGCTGATAATTGGCAACTTCTTACTATTTTCTCAAATTGAGGCATGTTTTTGTTTGACATTTAATATAATAGTTTATTTTGTGTGCTCTGCCCATTTCCTCTGGCCACCTGTGAGCAGACTATCGTTCTTTTAATGTGAAGACTATTAGGCTGCATATCCAGACAGTGTGTGGCCACTGTGTGCAGCAGATACAATATATAATTGACAGCCCTGCCATCTGTTACAGTTATGTGAAATTATGGATAAACTAGTTAACAGACACTTTGGCCCATTGTCTGTTGTTTTGATAATCACCCTTAATAACGGACGGCATCAATATGGTCTTTAAACCCGATTTGGGAGTTAATGGAGTCAGATGGGGGCAGTCAGTGTATGCTCTGGGGGTAATGCTGTTAGAGATGTTCGTAAAGAGCAAATTAAATCAGTCATAGATATTGCCCTCTCAAGTCAGCCAGACAACCAGACCCATTGAGGAGAAAAAGGAGGGGGATTCATATTTTAACCTCTCGCAGAAAATGCACTTATGGGGATGGAAATAAAGTCAGAGCTGGGTGAATGGATGTAAATGGTTATTACCAAGAGTCTAATGGCTTCCTGTTGGCTGAGGCAGGTTGGTTGGATGCAGCGACGTAGCTATTCAGAACTTAACCAGCCAGTCTTTTGCGTTCATGACTTTAAACAAATTTAGTTATTGACGTAGATTGTAATGTCACCAACCCAGAGTTTAGGCATCTTAATGGATGGTCCACTTTTGGAGCACATACGAGTTCAGTTATCATGTTTTTAGTATTTAATGCAGGAAATATTGTAATGATTCTTCAAACAAGCAGTTATTGGACTGATTTACTCTCCTCTTGCACTGAATTGATTAGTCAATGTAATTATTCAACAAATGTTTTGACACAAATTCACAAGTCATTAATCAAGGGAAAATGCTAAACATTCACTGGTTTCAGATTCTCAAATGTGAAGATGTCCTGCTTTTCTCTGGTGTATATCATTGTAAATGTAATACCTGTAGGTTTGAACTCTTGGTCGGACAAAACAAGCAATTTGAAAATGTCCCCTTGTGCTCTGGAAACTTGTTTTGTATATTTTTCAAACTTACATGTATTTTTCACTTTTGTCAAAATGCAAATTCAATACATTGGTCTACTAAAAGAATTAAATCAAATTGCTGTGGTTTCAGCAATAATCTATTTGAAACACTGTTGCCACTGTCAAAACATTAATACTAATGTCACTGCCAATACTAATGACAATACCACAGCTGTTTTCATAACAAGTATTTCTATTGCTGAGTGAAATGTGCTATTTAAAACGTGGGTAAATTAACTTGTTTAACCTTTTGCACTCTTTTTAATAGTAGTCTGTCTAAATTAAAACAAATGGATTTTTGATTCTTAGACCTTTGTGGTGATTGTGGCCATCACGTTTTTAATGATTTATTGCACCGTCAGCGAGACTGCCCATCTTTTTGGGGTTTCAGGTAGATGTATAAAAAAAATGGCCGCAATGTCTAAAAAGAAGTTTATTGATCTATTCACCTATTGATACATACCTCACATGTTCATATTCATGTCATTTTACATAGTACTAGCAGTCTGGAAAAATTCTACATAGTGCTAGAGTCAATAGTTTCGCACAGTTAGTGGTTAATTTTTTTTTAAGAATTCCCTATAAAAGATAATGAATTTTTAGATCTGTTAAAAAACCTTTTTTTGTTTGATAAACCCATTTAATGAAACCTTACATTTTGCCTATTATTTAAGAATAATGTTAAAAATATAATTCTGCTGTCTGTTTTCACATTGTTGGAGAATTAGGATGGTTTTAGATTATTAATATTTATTTCATAAATAAACATATCTGTGGTTTGTAGATCTACTCATATTGAAAAAAGAAAAACTATAATCTGTCCTGAATTGCATCGCCAACATCTATCTAGCGATTGAAACTCCTCTCAGCAGGCTGTTTAATTTATTCATCCAGTGAGCCAAACCACACAGTGTTTACCTAATTGCCTTGTTAAATACAGCCGAAATGACAGCAGACCATGTTTGGTCCAATTCCATTACATTTGGCTCGTCGACAGAGATGTTTGTTGCGCCAGAGGTGTGTTACTCAGTGTTCCTCCCCATGTGTCTGGTGAGACACGGCGAGGAACAAAGAGCCCGTCGTCTGAAGCTGGTGTGGCGTTACGCTCACTAAGAGTTCACCTGAAACACTGCACCCATTGCTCCAGGTAACAGCCCCCGCCGAAAGAATCCCAGTGGGGTGCACTGGGATTCTTTGACTTTATCAGAGGAAAAATCTGAACTTTGTGAATGGCAATACATGCAGGTGTTGACACGTCCCTACCCAATTACACAGATTATTCACATTTGTCAGACCTGTCAGACCTTTAATCACAAATAATCACATTTATACTTGAACAGTTTGATGAAGTACAGTGTATAGTCACAATGCAAAGTCCATGATGAAAGTTTTATTTTCTAATTAGAAGAAGTAATGTGGGATTTCTGAATTGTGATTACATCAAACTGGCTAAGAATCCTTGCCATAAACATCCAGGTAGAAGATAAGAAAACCAGTGAGATGGCTTTCAGCTATTTGTAAGAAGAGGTTTCAATTTTGGAAGGAGAATGAGCTGTCGTCTGGAGTTTAAGAGGTTAAAAGGTGAACAGTGAACAAGAGGCAGGATTTATGACTATTAGCAGACGGTAAATAAGAAGACAGAGTTTGTCTTGTTGAAATGCGAGAAGTGATGTCATTCACACCACTCCCCCGACAAAGAAAGTGAGAGGCTGATCATGGGTAGACAATGTTAGGTGAGCTCTCAGCCCTTTGTGTGACACCCCAACCTTAGCCCCAAGGGTCCTGCCCTCACCATGTAGTGTTATCAACACACATTCAGGCCTGCCTGTGCTTGAAATAGTAATGAGGCTCATACACTTGTGGGCAATTCACAGTCAAAAATGAGATGTTTTTTCGTAACTATTGGTCTGTTCATCTTCGCTTATTGAAGGTTTTGCAGCAGTGCATACCCGTACATTTCATCTTAAGTGTAGGATGCAGATTGCACTTTGAATGACATTGTTTTTTCAAAGTCAGCAACTTCTTTAAACTTTGTTCTTCTACTTTAATTTGGATACAGTATCGTCTTTACCCTCAGACACTTGCCTCAAGTGGCTGAGAGGGAAATATGCAGTGACAGTTCCTGTTTCTGATACACCACCTCTGCTGTACAACGCCAGGCAGGCAGGTTGTCTAGACCACACAGAACTCCCTTCTTTGAGTTTATGCCAAAGATTTCAAATAATTTTTTTCTCGTTTTTCTCTGTATCATTTCGTCATGCTGAGGCTGACTATTTCATTTTTTTGTTCCTACAAGTTTCACATTCCCAATAGTAGTTTTAGGTGAAGCTTCCAAAGTATTTTTTTTTATCATTTTCTAATAATTACTTTGCAGTTTGCAGTTATGACTAGAAGTTATTGCAGTTTACACGTGTTAAAACTCAATAAAATAATGAGCACATGGTGCTATTGTGACAAAATAAGATATCATATGGTCATATCAACTTAAAATTATCGTTATATCATATCGATATCAAAACATAATTATCAGACAGGATTTAGGTATTTGCCAAAGAAACAATGGACTGCCAGTCAGCAGGATCATCTGTTAAAATGCATATTTAGATGCAGATTTGGATCTAGATGCAGATTTTTCAGAGGATTGTGCAGCCTTGATGGAGGTAAATGTTCTTTTGGTGTTTTGCCACATAGGCACTATGTGTATTTCATAGCTTCTCATGCTGCTCTTGCGATATGAAGTGAATATTTTTTGTACTTCTGTCTGGATTGAATATAATGCAGAACCACTATTGAGTCTGCACCTCTGCACTGCCTAAAAGATGGAAGTACTCACGTTTAGTTGTATTAAATTAGTTAATTGCTGATTACCAAGTATTATGTTTTGCTATGATTTGTTAGAATAATTCCTCTCTGATGTCTTTGTGTTGGTTTATGTGCCTTTCTGCCACCAGCTGTCATGAAGCTATTTTTTTTCACGCATCCCAAATTAATAGACACTCGTTCTGAAGTGTCTCATGCTATTGTAAAACAAGCCATGTGGCATCCGGCCAAGGCTGCAATATAAGACACAATTGTTCCCTTTTTCTCTCTCTTTCTCCCTGTTTTAATGCACAGTAATAAGTAAGTAAATGGTGGAAAGATGTGTGTCTGAAATCGCAGTGGCCTTTGTTGCAGATAATTAGGTTAGCAGCAAGAGTGTGCAGGTGTTGAGGGTGTGCTGTGTGCTAGTGTTGTGTTATCGACTTGCTCATATTCGGAGGCTGTCAGGGGTGTCGCACTTCCCATCAGCCCCAAAGCTCACCAACCTCTTCACTATTAAAATGATCACTTTCAATAGCAGACAAAGGAAAGAGGGAACATATCTAGTGCAGGGTATTTTCCCCACCTCTAATGCTTATCTGCCTTTTGATGTCGGTGTAATAAAAGGCCTATTGGGCTTCCACAATGACCTGCAAAATGGACAAGGGCCGATATACTGGGCTCTGACTGTCGCTACCATTAACTAAAAGGCCCAGACATTATGGAGAGCCGGGGATGAAAGAACATGGAAAAAAATAATAATTGAAAAATTGCCTAATGCTAAAGTGAAAGAAAATGGAACTGTGAAAAGGCACTGTAATATTCTGTTATCCCCTCTAAATGCAGCCAAACAAGGGATGCAGCCAGGCATTCTTTTTGAAATGGATGTGGTTCAATTACCTGCATGTCTAAATCTAGTTAAGGCTTCCATTGTCAGGCTCAAACATAACAGGCAGTTTTGATGTAGTGTTAAAGCGTATTATGCCCTACAACCTACATAAAATCAAGAGAGGTATGACTCCATTCAAGATGTGGAGGGGAATTAAAAAAGCTCACTGTGAAAACAAGGTTAATTTAATATTTATTTTGTTTCAGACAGCCGGTTGGATCTTAAAAGAGTTGCGCAATATGTTAGCGGCATTAACAAAAATTTTACCGTTTTTTTTTGTTTGTTTGTTTTGAAGGTTATTTCAGTTGATGACTAACTTGTTCCTAAGGAGAATCTTTTCGCAATTATTATCTTCCAATAATGGAGAAATCATCTGTTTTACAATGTACAAACTGTAATAGACCCCCAGAAGCATGGCCTAGCTAAAAAAAAATGTGTTGATTAAACTGTTAGTTTGCAACAGAAAATTAAGTAGTAGCTGTTTTGCTCATCATTTGAGTAATTTTTCTTGCAAAAAATGCCAGTCTAAGGGTTGTTGGACAGACAAAACAAGCAATTTTCAGATTTTACAAATTGCTAATATTGGATTGATTGATTAAACTAATTAAAGTAATCTAATAATTGAGAAAATAAGCAGCAGATCAACAGGTAATGAAAATTATTATTAGTTGTAGTCTTAAAGCATAGATTTGGTCATTCACAGGTTAGTTTGCAGTAGGTATTTAGGCTAAAACCAGGCTAAATTTGGTTAAAAGTGAATGTTTTTTTTAAACGTGTAGGTTATATATACCTGTTATTTCAACATCATTTCAAGGGCTACTTTAAGTTGAATTTTTTGTTATCTAAATGCTGTTGAATCAACTGTAAAAAGCAACCAAGATGTGTTTTAATTACAGTTACTTTTTTTGTCAAATTTAGCCCTCATCAAATATATACTTTCTGGATCAAAATGGACCTCTAGTTTGACATAAATGTTTTTTAACTCATAATTAATCCCAGTCCAACTTCCAAAAAGATAGAATCAGTAGGTTTATTTGGTTCTTCAGTCTACAAGCCACAGCCTAAGCAGCAGCTTGTACATACAGAGGTGAAGTCATGAGTGCCTGCTTAGCTTTGTCCAGAGTTTGGAAGGTCTCAGTCAGGGTCATGACCCTAGCAAAAACCCTGAATATCAAAGAGCAAATTGTTTTTAGCCACTTGAAGACACTCACTTTATAACCTTATTATCCGTGTACTTCTCTCTCTCCCACTCTGCAGGTAACAGTTAAAATGTACAAGCGTGGATCTCAGGGCTGGCTGGGTAAATCCCTGAACGCCACCACCACCATCCCCTCCAACACCTTTGTTATCTTCAGGATCAGCGGGGAGGAAGCAGATGCCAAAATTCCAGCAAACGCAATTCACAGCATCACACTGAGCATGTGACCGTGTGTATTGGTCAATAAAGAGGATAGCCATCACAAGTATGCAAAAAATTTATTTAGCTCAATCTTAATCACGTTACTTACTATGCTACTTTAAGTAAGCATTTATAAAAAAATAAAAATAAATATAAAGAAAAAGCCCCACTTCCCAATTCCCTTCCTCGGTGGCAATATTATGTTAATGAAGATGGTTTCAGACAATTAGCCTGATTAACTTTCTCTTGTTTTGAATTTCTAGGGCTGGCCCACACTTTAAACTAGCCATTAATTAATCATTATGTTAGCTGACTCTGTCACATCAGTTCAGTATTGAAGTGTTTAATGTGTTAATTGTAGCGGTTAAAAACTGCTGGCCTCTAGTATGCAAGGGCCAAGCATGTTACTGCCTCTACGGGTTTAATGGGTGGTGATTTACGGTCTGTTTAGATGGTGTAACTGTAAGGTGCTTTATTAATATGCTCCACCGCACAGAGGAGATGATAACATATTCAAGAGCGCACAGGCGCAGCCGCCAGCACCATTCATAACTGTGTCTGAGTCACTTACCATCAGTTACCAGGCTTACTCAGCTGCGCTAACAGCTAGCAATTGTATTTACTGTGCCTGGTAGTGGCCAAAATGAAGTTATTTCCATCAAGATATCAGTGCCTTTAGCTAATGCAATAGAAGGAGCTCTCTCTGTTGATGGTATCTCATAGCATGGCATCTCTCTACCTGAAACATCATTACATTGTACTCAAGCTCCTCACTTTTTTCAAATATCATTGGTAGTTCTACAAACAGCACTGTGTTGTTTGTATTTTTTAGACTCTGCTTGTTTTCAGTTCTTGGTCAACATTGTTTGAATGTGTTTTTATGAATTTATTGTCTTTGCATATTTAAACTTAAGTACTAAAGAGTGTCCTCAGGATTTGTTTTCTCTACAACACTTGACAAACAGTGTTGACAATATCAGATAATCTGGGATGAAACGGACGTCTGGCACAGGTTTTACTGTAGTTTAATTATACCCAAATATGAATGTTTTCTTAATTTAAGCATGGTTGTTTTATTGATTGGTGTGTGTTTTCTAGTCATGGTATCATTAAGTGTTTTTATGTTTACACGTATTTGTACTGTCTAGACTATTAATAAAAAGATTTGATGATTGAATACCTCTCATAATGATTTACAGTTTCCGAATAAGGTGGCCTCTAACGTCCTCCAGATCTGCATCGTGCTAATGATCTGTGATATTCAAAGTCATTTCACTACCGGGCCACAAGGTTTTATTTTAAAGCTTGGTGTGGGAGATAGAGGGCATCCATCAACAACTCGCTCTACCCTTTGAAAGCATCCAGTACGTCTCCAGTGCGGTAAAAGACTGGATATTAGGAATGGATGACTGGCCACAGGGACAATGCAAGCTCTGTTGGGCAGTGTGGTGGCGAGAGGGGAGGGGAAGCTGAGCGGAAATGGACATGGAGATCAGACCAGAACATAGTGTGACAAGGTAACAAGGTAAACTGATCCAGGCTGCAATTCCTCTGTAAACGGAATCAATGAGGGTTCTGTGTGGAAATGAAAATCCTCCTGGATATTGACTTTAGGTGAATCTATAGCACAACAGAATCAACTGCAAATATGTAGTTGTACATCATGAAACCTACAGATAGGTTTTCCAGACCTATAGGTCTTAATATGCCAGTACACTACGTCCAGGAAGTAAAGAACGAAGTTTTGATCTGGCAGTAAGTCTATGTGTCCAACTTTGACCTCTGGCCATTCTGCATGGTCCCCAGGGTTGTCAAGTTAGATGACTGGTTTGACCTTTCCTTTGTACAAGACATGGAACTGTAGAGCAGCCTGGACATGAAGTACAGATCCCTCTCAAATGACGTGAAGGTATGAGTCACTCCCTCATCCACAGCCACTTAGTTGGAAATCCTGCACCACAGTGTTGTATTCATACAGATCAGTACTCGAGGACACAACTGTTTTTCCTGTCACCTGCTTACACGCAGATGCAGTGTGACCACCGAATTTCAGCATTGAACAAACTCAAGGTGTGACCATAATATGTAAACCTTCAGTTTCTGTGATTTTGCTGCTTCAGCTTGACTAGCTCAAAGGTTCATCCAGTGGAGGTCAATATCCTCTTTTTAACCGTAATATTTTCTGAGATGCAAGCCTGTTTCATCTGAAAAGGGCCCTAGAGATGATATTGTGTTACACTGAGAGTCTAACCCCATGAGAGAAGCTGTGTTTACTGTAAGTGGGGAAACTGTTAGGAATGACTCTTGGCTCTGATTGCGCCCCTACATAAACACAATGTGAACACCAAAATGCACTGAGACTGTCAGTGCAATAATATTCAGCAGTTAACAATTCTGGACATCACTTTTCATCTCTTATCTACTTAACCACAGCAGCTTCAAATCTCTGTTTTACAAACATATTTCTCCTATATTTTGTAGAATTGAGGTGTGCTGACTGGTTCCAGCTCTCAATGCCTGAACACGACAGCCAGACCAGGACCGAGCACAGCCTCCGAGACCGAAAGAAGCCAGTTTGACCACTGGGAACAGTTACATGTGGCATTCTTGCCCGGTTTGGCTCTTGGCACCCCATGGCTGAGTAAAGTAATAGAACTGCTAGCACGGCTAACCGACCGAACTAACTAGCCACAGATACAGGCAAATAGGCTACAGTTAGCGGTTTGTCAAAAAGTAAATCAATCCAGCAGGAAGCTCTGTGTAATCATATCAATATTGGATTCCCTTATGGTCTCTGAGGCTGCGTCACCGGGAGGCTGCTGAGCGAGGTTTTGCCGCTTCTCCTGCTCTCCCCTCCCTTTTTACATAACGTCATACAACGTCATAATCATGCTCAGCACCCGCCATCATTCCCTGCTTGGCCCCCCGCACCTGTCCTGAAAACCTTACGTGCTCGCGAAAATAACCGTTGTAAACACCTTTGTACAGTTTGAGATAAACACTAATACACCCTCTGTGCTCCGATCTCCCAGCACGAGTGAGCTAATCTGACCAGTGATAGCACAGCTAACTGATAACAGCAGCTAGGTGCTAACTTCAGCAATCTGTCCATCAGGAAACTCTGTGAATCACAGAGTTGGGGCAGGGGACATCAGAGAGAAAAACAGAAAAATATTTTTTAAATATCCATATTTCAAATATTTCTACATCAAATATGACCCAGTTTTACCAACATCAGAGAAAAAAGTTGTGTTTTTGTACAGTAATCAGTAGGGCCCATCCCCAGAAAACCATGTTTCAGCAGAAATCTTTTCATTGTACACTAAATTAATACAAAAGTTCAGATTGAGTCAACATTTTAAAATGCTTTTCCAAATGACAAACTCTTAAATATAATCAAGAATACCTACGAACACATTTTTTGTCATTGATGGTCCGGATACAATGTTGAAACTACAGTGCAAAGCCTATCATAAAAACATTTAAACACGGATTTTGATTTCATGGGAATGGAAAATTTTGCACGTGTTTCTCTAAAAATACACTGAGAAGAAAACACATCATTAATACTCTCTTGTCTTCATTTGCCTATATTTGGCATTGAAGTAGGCCTAATCTAAAAGTAACTAAAAGTAATCAGATTACATCACTTTTATTTTGTGGGACTTGGATTACTTTACTGATTACATTCTTTAACAAGTCATTTGTAATTGTACCGGATTACATTTTTAAAGTAATCCTCCCAACCCTACATAGCCATGTGGATAGCTTTTATTTGCCCTAGATTTTGAGATATCCACCTCTGAGTTTTCTGTCTTCACCACACTCCAATACAATGGAGGTCAACAAAATTATTTTACAGCATTGATAAAATACAGTGCATTTTAACAAGAGTAAAAGTCTGCAGCTATGCTTTTGGCTCTGCTGTATTATGGTTTAGCAAGTTAGCATGCTAACGTCTGCTAATTAGCACAAAAACAAAGTACAGCAGAGACTAATGGGAATGTTAATTTTACAGGAAACCAAAGTATGGATCTGCCTTTGACAATTCATCTTTCTTGATTCCTTAGGGAGTCATGAATATCCCCAATGTAACATTAACAAACCACAAATATCAATCTCATGGTGATGTTAAAAGAAAAGTCAGGGGATCACCAAAGGCAGTAGCATACATCTTCTGCGTACCAAAAATATCTGTACCAATTTCATGGCACTCCATCCAATAATTATTAGGATATTTAAGTCTGGATCAAAGTGGTGGACTGACCAGCATTGCTGTCTATAGCCATGCTGTTAGTGTGGCTAAAAACTCAACAGCTAGTTTCTTTCCAGAAACAATGTAACCGGTTATCTGGATAATCCAAAGACCCTGCTGTCAACAGTTTTCACTCAAACTACTTTACACTAAAGAAATAGTCCCAGTAAGAACTGTTGACATTCTCCTTTACTTTGAGACATGCATTTTTATACTTTTTCTTGAAATACTATACAGTTTGACCCATTTAGGCTTCTAAATGTTTTTCAACTGAAACAGTGAGAAAGGAAAATAATTATTTGATGCTCACTACTCATAGATATGCAATCTGTGACATGGGGTCACAGGGAGACATGACTTTATATTAAGAGGTCACAAGCAAAACAGGTTTGGATCAATGGCAATAAAATATAGGTAGAACTGCATATACTGCTGTGAACATGTAAAAACCTCCATAAATACAGGGGCCATGATAATATACAGTAATTGGATTACACCTAAAAAGACCTTTCTTAGCAGCAGTATCCACATAAAGCTGATGTATCAGAAGGTTAAGAGTGCTTATGAGAACAAAAATACACCAATGTAATATAGTGAAAAATCTTTTAATGCATTTTACAACAGGAAAAGTGTAATTGTGGTTATGTGAAAACATAACTACAAGGTACATTTTGCAGGCTTTTATACAGCTACTAGAATGTGATGATGAAAGGAGACAGGCTGTCTCTCTAATGCCCACCAACCTCTGTTCTGTGATCGCTACTTTACTGAATAGCAACAAAGCTTTCAGAGTGTGAAAGCAGAAGGCTTCATAAGGGATTAAATGTTTTTCCACCTCTTGCAGATGTTCAAAATTAAGTAGGGTACTCAAAAGTATCATTAAGACTCTATTAAATGTTTAGTTATTAATACACTTCAGTGTGTATTCACAAAAAAATTATTAATGGGCACATGGGTAATAACGGTCAGAGGGCTGCAGAAATTAGCCAGTTTTGAAAAAATCTCAAAAGCAGTACACTTGTTAAAACCCACAGGACAACAAAAGACATACAGGAGTGAATGGAATGAAGCTTCCTTGCCAATTACTGTTGCGAACGTGGCCACGGTGGGGCTTTTTGTGCTTCACACAAGCAGTCTTTTCTCCCCTTGTCCCCAGCTATTGAGAGGGATACATTAGCCAGGCGGGATGGATGGAGTGGAGAGGAGCAGAGCACAGCGTTGGCAGTCATACAACTCACTTCATGCTTGGTGTTACAGACCTCTCTTATGACTTCACTCACAGTGCTCACACAGAATGTGATTTTTTTTTTAAATTTATTTATTTATTTATTTTTTTTTTTACAATTTTCATTTTCTACCTCCTTTCTAAGACTTTGACAGAAATCCAGACATGTAAAATATCTGCACACTTTTGTCTTGTTTGGATAAATGGCTGCAGTGACATTCATGTGTGGTTTAATCTCTTATTGTGCCATTGAAGCATCTATTTTGAGGTTTGTGGTGGGACAGAATTTATTTCTTAAGGAGCTTCTTCTTACTTTAAGTGGCTTTGTTGCTCTTTTCATTCCCAAAACAATCTGCTTTACCCCTTTTTAATATTTTTCCAGAAGTCCCCTCCCACTAAGCATGGTTTTGGGAAATTAAAACCTGCTGAAATTTGATTGAAAAGTGAATAATCTAGGCATTTAGATAATTTCAGTCACTGTATTTCACAAATGCTAAGATTGTCCACCCATCATTGTAGTTTATACAAAATGGTGGAATGACCTTCTCTAGCTATACATAGACAGTTACATTTGTGTGTGTTTTTAAGGCAATCCTGTGCAAATTACCCAGTTACCTTTGTAGCTTCTTTAAATTTGTGGTCATTACTTACCAAACTCGGTCAAAAAAGTCCCCAGGGTTGTTTACAAGTTGCATTTGTCTTTAAGGAGGAGTGTTTTCCATAGGCTGGATTCATTAAGTTTGTGCATAGGTGTCTGAAGATGTTTTAATGTATTATATTATCATATGTATGTCAATGTAACTTTTAAACGTTGTTTTGCTGCCTTTTTTGGCTAGGTCTCCCTTGAAAAAGTGATTATATCTGTCTCTGGTTAAATAAAGGTTGAATAAATAAAGAAATAAACTTGTACTTTTCTTAATGATTAAACATGGTCATTTAAATATTGTTCCCACAATTACATGTAACCTAGACTCCAACTCATTTTTAATGCAGATGCTTGTTTAGCTTGGCTTCAATAGTATGTGATGTTTTATTGTATTCTTTCCCGTACATGCCTCAGGACCCCCTCAATGAATGCTCAGCTCTTTATTTTTATGGCAACCCCAGCAGGCTCTGCAGGGCCACAGCTACGCGTGGGTAAATGTGCTGCCTGTGACAACTATCAGCAAGGTTAATGCTGCGGATAACAACATCCATCATTCAGTTTCATTAGCGCTGTCCTCTGACCTGTTCCACATAATGTTGTCAAATGTGTCAGGCGCCATATTATTGGGAGGTATGATGATCAATAGAGAAATAAGACAGAGCTGTGTGTTTGACGCTGCTGGCACGGCTGCAGAATAAACCTCCATCCAGCATTCTGTCACATATCTGAAAAACAAATGGACTAGCCCAGGGCAAGTCCCATCAATAATAATATAATGTGTGGATGATGATGCGTTAGAGCCAGACTCCTCAATGCACTGTCGCTCTCTGAGCAGAAACATCACCAGATGAATGCATTGATCTCTGCATTAACATTAGTTTGCTTAATCTGCATTTAAGTCGATGGGACAACACACTGTTTCACTTCACTGAATTCAGAAAAGTTAATAATTTCCAATAATCAAAAGCTGTTTATGAAAGCACCTCTTTTTTGTGTCATTGATTTGACCGTAATATGTGCTGCAGTCACTGATCACTCAGACAGAATGCACTTAGGAAATGACAAATGTATTTTATATTCAATAACATAGATTTTTCCCTGCTTAACCACAGGTTGGAGTTTAAACATGCAGGCACAAAATTATATTTACACATCCATAGTAAGTATAGACATTAACTAACAGTAACATTGAACATTTTCAGGTTTCTCATTGAACCTGTTGTGGGACTTGTTCTATCTGTCATCATGTTGTGGGACTTGTTTAGACAAGTCCCGCAACCTGTTGTGGGACTTGATGTCTAAATCTGCTCCCCAAACAAGATGAGGCTAGCTAGTTCTTTATACTTAGTGTCTTTTAAAAATAAAACACACATTATTTTAGTCACGTGTTAGTCATACAGCCTCTCTGTGTGCTTTTATAACATTTATTTTATTGTTTTATTTTCTATGCATCTTCTTGGTTTTATGTCTATTTGCAAAGCAATTTGTAACTTGGATTTTAGAAGTTCCCTATAAATAAAGCAATTAACTAGAGGCATTTTGCACCCTCCTTTAATGTGTAAGAGCCTTTGCTGTTGGACATCATTTGTTTTAATACCCCTTTAGCCATTTAGCGCTGTGTTTGCACTGTATCTGTCATCATTTTTTCCCCATGATTTAAAAAGATGCAATGATGTAATTCCCCTTACAGCATACATATTTGCTGCAGTTCTCAAACAATGCAGTGGTAATCATACATAAACAACTGTAATATTACACAGAAAAAGCTAATAACAGAAAACAGCTCCAAGCTGCTTCATTTTTTCAGTGGTGTCACTTAAGATGTATGAGATCCCCACGTCCCACAACTGCTACCACAATAGCTTTGGTGTAAATGTTCCTGTGTACTGAAAACTGCCATGAGATCATATTGTCTTGACCTAAATGTCACAGGGCAATCCAGACAAGAAAGTTATGCCAAAATAAAAGACTGCATTTTTTATGAAGCAGATATGTGAGAAAAATGTGACAAACATATATTGTAGATCCACAATGGGGCAGAATGGCCCATATTGATCTGTGATGTGAAAATAAGGGCCACGCTTAGGTTAATATTCTTGTAACTATAGAACCTGGAGCTGTACTATGTATCAGAACACAGCATGCACAAGTTTATCAATCTCAACTGTTTTTTCAGTGTGTCACCAACACTTAAATGGCTGAGAATAGTTGGCTTGAAATTGTATTCTTCAGGGGATTTTGTCCAAAGCATTTAATAAAGCAGGTTGAAATGGATACAAGGAGTCAGTTAAATCTTGCCTGCAGTCTCTCAGAGGCACACAGGGAACCTGAGCCTCAAAGATGTGGTGCATTAGTTCTGCTAAGCTAACCGTGAATGCTAATTGCAGGAAGGACAAACTGTAACCCTTGCCCTGTGGCCATGAACCCATTAAACAGCACAGAGGACTTCATAGACATGAAGAGTGTACAAAGAGGCTGGCCTGAAAAGGCCTGCAATCTGATTTTAGCTTAAATGGGGATAACAAGTTAATGTTTCCCAAAGCCCCCCCTGGGATCTGACTTTGCGGTATTTTTCTGAAATTATAGAGAAAACTGTCACTCCTAAGCTGACCGCAAATCATCAATACAATGCAACAGGTTCTGTTTTCAAGTGGAATATGTTGTATGATCCGCAGGACTTGGCCTCATTTCTCACAGAGCCTGACAGGCAGCTCTCTATAGGATCTATATCAGTTATGTTTAAGTGCTTGTGGTTTCACCCCGTCATGGTACAATATGACAACCTATATATGGGAAAGGCGTCCATCAGTAGAAACCATCAAGCAATCACTCACTCTGTTTTGTAGGCAACACCTTAAATGTTTAATTAGAACAACATCTGAATAAATACCTCAAAACCTTGTTTGGGACCAGGGCTGAGCACCACTTTCCTTTTATGGGTGAGTCAGAGTCATAAACAAAGGTTCAATTCTCTGTGTGTTTTCAGCTTTAATCTCTGCAGCTCTGGTGCCCCGTGGCCATACATTTTCAAACATGACCCAAACGCACTGACTGCCCCAGTCTACTTCATCCATACATTCATCAGTTTGACAGATGGCATGAAAGCTGATTTGAATGCTGCACTTTTTCCCCCCACACAAAAGTAAGTGAATAAAGTATATTTAGTATTTAGCATATTTTACAGAGCAAGGTCACAAAGTGACCTAACAGTAAAATAAACAATAGTAAAATAAACAATAAAACATAAGCAACAGACCTTAAAAACATTTAAGACAGCGTGATGCGAGAAAAAGGCCAGTTTGAAGTCTTCAGCTGCTTTTAAAAGGCATCAACAGAAAAGTCTATAGGAAGCGCATTCCAGCCACCACTTCGGCTAAAACACTTATTTCACCTTTTCAAAATAATGTTTACTATGACGTCTTTTTGTCTTACTTTCAGAAAACACAAGTATGGATACATTTCAATGGTCTAAGTTTGCCTTAGAAACAACAGGAGTTAGCTATTGTAGCAGTTCTCTGAAACTGTTGAGCTAAATGCTAACATCAGTGTGCCATCACACCCTAGGTGAGAATCTCTAAGATATTGTCTCAGTCTTTCATTAACCCTCTCAAATAACAGTGGTAAATTCAATCTGGTTTCATAGTTTTGCAGGCCTCATTCTAAAACACCAATGTCACACATTTTTAACCAAATGATTAATCTGCAGGACAAAGCCTAGCAGCCAAAATGGAACCTCGAGCCCCAAATCTGTGACCCTTCTGTCACGCGGAGAGATTTTTGATTTACTATAGCCCAGCTCCCAGATGATTGGCCCTCTCACTTATCAGCCCAATGCTGCCTGCCTGTCCGGCATGTAAAGAGATGGATGGCTGTGAGTGTGAAACTAGCAGTGGTTTACATAGCCTTGAGCTTTACGTCTAATTAGGCTATAATGTAACTACAATGCTCTCGACGAGATGTTGTCCTGCCCACCAAAGCTCTTTAAAAGCCACCCTGGGGCAGGGGTAGCTCTGAATGAGATGCTCTAGCAGGCCACAGCCACGTCCAAGTGAAAAGATCAGGTTTCATTCCGCAGCTGGCAGCTGAATGCCACCTCTATACAGGACAAGACCAGGACCTTCATTTTGGCTGTGTGCAGACTACATTTACCCAAAATTCAGAACACTTTCTGATAAGGCACACATGTTGACGTAGGTTTGAACTGATCACACTGATATGTAATTTAATGCTTTCCAGATAAGTAATAATCATTAATATGGGGGCTTGAAGTTACAAGGTTGTGAGAATTCAATTTGGCTGTCTTTTAGCTAGTTTTTTTAAAGTCAATTTGACCGCCTTTGGAAAAGAGCTGCAGAACATCATGACCGAACTCAATTTTTTAACACGTTATTAAATTTGACAAGAGCAGAGTTGATGCCTTATTATAAGGTGAGAAACATTCAACAAGGTTTCCCTCAGGGAACCGTTTAGCAGAGGTGGCAAGCCAGCCGCATCCTGATCCTTCCTCATCTCGTGTTCAACTTAGATTACACTCACATTCATTGAATATATTACATTTATTTCACTGTATGTATTACCACTGTGGGGAACCCTGTTGGACCCAATATTAATGTCTTACTATCATTTATAACTGTAGACTCGATGGCTTTTTATGAAGCGAGTAAACAGAATCAACATGTTAGATCTCGCTTGTGCAGTCTAAACAAAGTGTTAAAACGACAAGGAAGTAACCGTCCAAGAAATTGTCAGAAATTGTCCACTTTGGCTGTTGAATGGATCAAACAAGCAAAAAATAACATGTTAATTGGTGAGCTCCAGGGGTGCTGGCAGGCAGACCTTTTTTTAACTTCTGGACAGAGCTAGGCTACCTGTTTCCCTGTGCCCAGCCTTTATGCTAAGCTAACAAGCTGCTGCTTACTGTAGCTTCATATGTACTGGACAAGCGTAATGTATATTATATTAAATATTTACTAACCACATGTAAAACATTTACCGAAAAAATGCTTTATTAGAAACTAGCACCGACCAATATTTAACCCTGCATGCTTTTTCTTGTGGTTGACACTCTCCATAAGACAACTTTGCTGGGAAACACACACAGTTCGAGATCATTATCACACAGAGCTGAACTGCTGCCATCAATGGAAAACATGTCCCAACAAGGCCAGAAAGCCCTCCAATGAAATAATGCTGCTGTGTGCTAATTAAAAATGACTATTTGAAATCACAAATTTACTTCGTTAAAAGGAAGAAGAAACCGGCTCACTGCATGTTGTCTTTGTGTCTTCCATCTCCGGTCTGCAGTATGTGGCAATGAAACAGAAGCCAAACCATAATACAGAATGCTATCAATATTTTCCTGATGCATCATGTGATTTCCCCATTTCTACACAGCTCTTGAAGGATGGTATCATCAGCTTGATATAATATTAGAAACCGGTCCTGAGAGATAAGGTGTCTGGTTGAAGGTCATCTGTGCCCTTTTGAGTGAACATAAGAGCCTTTTGTGGTTGGGTTAAATGCACATGACAGGCTGTCGGAGCACAATCACCCATTTTAATTGTCATGTAATGGTTTCATGTAGAGCCAAAGTGTCTGCAACACTTCAGTGGTTGGAAACCAGAGCCTGGCCACACAACCACATATGTGGTTAGCTGGTCCTTTGCTGAAGGAAACCCTGGAGAATGCTCTATGGAGACAGGTTTGCAGGAAGATGCTGATAAATAATGCAGATTTATCTGCTTCAATTTGTTAAATTACAAGCCTTAATAAATCCTTTAAGGCGCTAAAGAAAAAGGGACTGCATATGTAACTCTTTACAAACTGTAAGATTTCAGAAATACAAATTGCTTTAATGCACCTGAAAAATTGGCTGCTAAATTACTCTTTCCCATAAAACAGCTATCCAAAACAGACAAGAAAATCTCAACAGTCACTCAAAGAACTCAATTTTCCAATTTAGTGGAAGCCAAAGATGACTGGAAATAAGGTAATTCGCCATAGCCCAACAACAAATCCCCCGGCCATTCTCCGTCTGCTTCATGAGCAGCAATTATGTCCCAAAAATGAACGCCATTTCATATTAATCTACAGTCATAATCCAACGTCAAAGATAGACTCATTATTGACAATCATGGGAATTAGTTACATCATTTAACGGCACCGAACTAATCATTTCCAGGATACCGCAGAAGCAGATAGAGCCATTAGAAAAAATTGGAGCTCTTAAATAGAATAATTGACATCTATATCATCTCTGCTGCTTTGGCTGAAGGGCTTCAGAAATTGCATTAGTTGCAATTGAAAATCTGAACTGAGGGAAAAAGACACCACTTAGACTTTTGCTGGGCACTGCTCTAGTTCACCATTCCCATTCACATCATGCTGAATACTGCATTAAAAAAAAAAAAAAAAAACTGTCTGCGTTGCATCCAACTCTGTCATCAGTGTAACAGCAGCAGATAAGTTCAGCGATAATAATGGAAGTAGTATTGACACATCTCCATCATCCTTTATCTTCTATATTAATAAAATCTACATTGAACTTTCATGATTTTCTTTCTCTATACAGATTTCTCAATGAACAAGTTGAGAGCAATCCCACCACACAGTGAAATCATAAAGATGGCTTGAACTCAGGTCTGCAGCGCGCTTCCACCCTGATAAACCAGGAATTTACCACTAAGGGTACTCAACTGGTACTGCGCCATGAAAGGTAAAAGAAATCTAGAAGTGAGCCTCATGATTGTTTTTAACTTTAGTGTGAACCTCCCCCACCACCAGTCTGACAGATGCAGCAGGGTCATCCAGTTTAGTGGTTTTCTCCAAGTTTTCCCCAACAATAAAAGCAGAATCTGGTTAAGGCTAGAGACCTGTGATGTCTATCAGCACAGGTCACTGTCTGAGGGCAAGTGGAGCCCTCGGCAAGAAGAGTGGATCATCGCTTTCCATCAACACATCTTCAAGAGTACAGCATTTCCTGCCTTGATTCATTCCTGGCATTTCTCAGGTTCTCTTTAGCAGCTAGCACAGAAGTGACAGAAGTTGAAGTATGAACTGACATTATGCTGTTGGTCAAAATGTTTGATGTTTTTTTTTTTTTATTATAATGCAAGTGTCAAAGTCCTATCAGTGTTAAAACACTGATTGGGTGGCATTTTAAACAACTCCAATTCCATTTAAAATAATCAAGCAAAACATACATGAAACAATAACATATTTAACAATAGCAAGAAAAGAGGAGAAAGGTTTTCACATACACACTACTTACAAGAAAGAAAAACTGTTGGAATAGAAAGAAATGACAGGAAACAAAATGATAATGGTACACTGGATGCCAGCAGATAACCCAAATGTGATAAAGGCTTCATACGCAGAGGGAACCATTCCAAGGTGGACTTAGGTTGACCTGGACACCAAAAACAGGAGAGAACAGATCCAATCAACTCAGGAACAACACTGTAGTTTCTGCAGGTGCAGAGAGCCAAACTATTTGTGACATATGGCGTGATCTTCTAATACATATGTTTATCACACTTGAATCAACAACGGTAAGCAGTACTTTACTCTAAAGTCTCAATTGTGTGACATAAATGGGAACGTTTTGTTTCGACATTACAACAAACATTTTAAAAAAGGTATTATAGCTCTTGGTCAAACATTGATTTATCAATGCCACTTTTAACTGGAAGTCAGTGTACCCTTAATACATGAATATTACTGCAGATATCCGCCAGGTGAGATTATAGTTATTTTAAATAACTGTATCAAAACTATTTTAACAATCAGGTCATCGTTTCAGTCATTTCTTCAAGCAATAACCTTCAACATTCCCTCGTCCCAAGATTTGCTGCATTTCTCAATCTTGTGTAGACAAAAATCTATTGTTTTTTGACTGCTTGTCTTACTAAACAGGCAATTTGGAGATGTCCCCTTGGGCTCTTGGAACTTATTTGATTTTTTTTTTTTTTACACTGTATAGACTAAACAGTCAAAAACAAAATAACAGATTAACCAAAAAAAAGTATTATTGTTAGTTGCAGCCCTAACAGATAGTGTGTGCTTTTAAATGCCAACTTGTTGCTTAACTGTATGATATTCATCAAAGGGCTTTAAAGGCAGTCAAACATGCAGTGACCAGAAAAACACAAATATATAAATCGAATACAGTTGTCTTCAATTACATACTGTGGTTTTGCTATTGTGTTCACCCTTGCCGATATACATGAAGAAACACAGAATAAAACACATTTCAATATAGTACAAGTCAATACAACAAACAGCCTCAAAAATGACCGATTGACTGCCTTAGCGTCAAAAAAAGGTTTCTAATTTCACAAAAGGTGGTATTTATTTACAGGGCCATTATACTGGATTGCATTACAATGTACAGCCTATTTGTCTTGTCACCAAGTGTATATTTATGACAGCATAGACAACTGATTTTCAAGTTTGTATCTGTCTATCTTTCAACTGTCGGATATTGAAAAGTGGATGGGCAGAGATACAGATCAGCATATGCTGCAGCTGGACGTGCTCTGTGTAAACGCAGCTGCTCACGGATTCAGTGGGTAGCAAACTGTCCCGTTGTGGACACATGAGTTCAGGAAGACTCACTTGGGCTTGGTCTCGGCATCTGTGACTTGGCGGATGAAGATGGCGTCCTCTGGGTGGTTGATGTCTCCCTTCTCGTGCATGTAGGAGGCGGCGATTGCAAGCATGGTGCCATCGTTATTGAAGGCCAATGAGGCGATGCTGGTTGGGTACCTGTGGAACTGACACAGCCGCTTCTTGTTGAATGGGTCCCAGATGTTCACAAAACCGTCTGAGCCACCTGTGGGAAGGAGGGGATCAACATTAACCTCAAAAGTTCCTGATGCCACCATGGCAGCTCAAGGTCATAGGAAAATGTATGAGCTTTATAAGAAGAAATTATGGAAACAACATAAATGTAGAAAGAAGTACTTGCTTGTGTCAAGTATTATTCTAGCCAATCATACCTGTGGCAAAGGTGTTATGAACACCGTGAAATGAGATGGCATTAACAGGATAAACATGCTCAATTCCATCCTCCTTCAGCCTGTGGCACTTGAAGGCGTACTTCTTCTTCTGAACCTCCTGGCTTGGGTCCAGGTACTCCACAGCTACACGTC
>JAPMOB010203429.1:0-21399 GCA_029875015.1 Lepomis gibbosus
GATTAAGAGAAGAGGAGGAGGTTCGCGGCATACTGACTGCTTCAAGGCACTGAGAACATAAACACAAGAGAGAGGGGAGAGGGAAGAAGGAGAAGTTGTAAAGGAGGAGGAAAGAGGTTAAGGAAGAGTCAAGTATGAAGGAACTAGAGAAGGACAGAGGTAGGAGGACAAGAAAGCAGAGAGCAGGAGGAGGTAAAAAATGGGAGAAGAAATGAAGGAAGGAGAGAATGAGGGAAGGTAAGGATGAACATAAGGAGGTAGAAAGGGGAGAAGGATTGAGAAAATGAGGAAATGAGGAAAGAAGGGAGGCAGGAAGAAAAACAGGAGGCCATGGAAGGAAACAAGGCGGCAAGAAAGGAGAGAAAAAAGAAAAACAATGTGGCAGAGAGCAAAGTTATGAAGTACGGAGGAAGTAAAAATCGGACATCGGGAGGCAAGAAAGGGGGCATGGAGCAAGACAATGAGCTGCTATAGGATATAAAGCGTGTAGGATGGGAAGGTAGGATGTA
The DNA here is from genome assembly GCA_029875015.1 of Lepomis gibbosus. Taxonomy (NCBI): domain Eukaryota; kingdom Metazoa; phylum Chordata; class Actinopteri; order Centrarchiformes; family Centrarchidae; genus Lepomis; species Lepomis gibbosus. The sequence goes on from JAPMOB010203429.1 coordinate 510, forward strand.
CAGAAGTAGGCAGGGAGCAATAAGTAATGAACTAACACAGGATAAGTAGAAAGTGAAAAATGTGGTAGAGATGGAAAGAGGTATAAAAGAAAGAGGGAACAAGTTATTAAAAGGGGGAGGCGGTAGGGAGCAAGGGGAAGGAAATAAAGAAGTCAGAAAGGAAGATGGGAAGAGGATATTGTAGGCAGCAAGTGAGAATAAGGGTAGTAAGGGAAGGTAGGTAAGCTGTTTTAAAAAGGGGACAGGGCGAAGTATAAGGGAAAACAAAAAGGAAGAAGGGTCCACTAAAACAAAGTAGTGAAGCAGAGAAAGAAAAAAGAAGGAAGAATAAGAGGAAAAGTCTGAAGTAAGGAAGGAAACAAGGAACAAGAAAATTAATAAATGGAGAAGGGAAGATAGCACTGAGGAAGTGAGAAAATAAGAAAAAAGGGACTTTACTGAAGAGGTAAAGTGGAGAGTAAGACAGGGAGATAATACATGATGGAGGTGTGGGGAGAATGTGAGTGAGAGAAAATGGTAAGAAGGAGGGAGGAAGCTAATTCAGAGTCAAAGGTAGTTAAAGGGTAGAAGGAGGAGAGAGGGAAGGAGAAAAGAAGGCAGGAGGGAGAAAATAAAATGAAGTGGGGAAAAGGAGCCAATGGAGTAAGTAAGGAGAGAAAGTTACAAACTGAGGTATAGAAAGAGGAGATAGAAGAGAAAGGGGTAGAATCAGAAAGGGAGTTTGACAAGGAAGTAAAGAAGGAAGGGAGGAAGGTTGGAGGAAGAGGAAGCGGGAACAGAGGAAGAGAATGAAGGAAAGGAGGGAAGAAGCAAAAGAGATTGAAAGGCAGGGAGGGAGGGAGAGAATGAGTGAGGAGGAGGATTAAAACAGCTAAAAGATCTATAAAAAGGACACAGAGCAGAGTGGGCAGAGAAAAACAAGACCGTGAGGGGAAAAAAAGTTAAATGGGAAGAGAAGAACGGATGAGGAAGAAGAGCAGGAGGTGTCCTCAAACTAAGCATTTCTCTTTTTCTTTTCTCCTCTTTAAAAACACAATAAAAAAGTAATGCTGCTTTGAGTGGTGTGATTTACTCTCAGGATGTTCTACTTTTAAAGCTGCTTGAGCCCAGATCTGACCCACTCCTCCTGCCGGATTTTAATGTTAATAACAACTGGATTCCTCTGTTCAGGGCCTCAATCTCTGTTAAGGTGAAGTTAAGTCCAAGGGATAACACTAACCTTCCCCCCACCGTGGTCCAAAAGGTGTTAAAAACTAAAACGTACTAAATGCCTAACCCGTAAAAGTATAGAAATATTTTTAACCTCAAATTACACCAGTGCAAATTAATACAAAATCCAAATTCCAAAATACAACTTTAAAGCAGCATTGACTGATATTTTGTGCTGACGTTGGGGCAGACGAATAAGCTGTAAATAAAATATCTGCCTTATCACCATAGCCTGTATAAAAGAAGTGGACGGAGCCACTGTGACGTCACTCATTGGTTTGTGGACTACCGTTTTGAAGCCTCGAGTTTGGCATATTGGCCCTCCCTATCTTGGAGCCAGAAGTGACCGTATTTGGACGAGAGGGTGGAGCAGGGGAGGGATACGCATTGACAAGTCGACCCCGTCTTGTTAGGTAGCCACGCCCTAAAGCACATGTTGTTTATCATCTCTTTTCCTCTAAATGGGACCATAATTTACTAAATGAGCATTATGCTGTATTGAAGACTTGAAACTAGCGACTGAGATCATAAACAAACAAATAAAAAGATCAGGGAGAAGTAAGTTTACATCGGGTCGGACTTCTTTTTGCAACCAGAGGAATCCCCCACCCCCTGCTGGCTATTAGAAAGAATGCAGGTGTAAAGCTTCCCCTTTCAGACCCAAAGGTTTCACGCTTGACTATAAAACAGGGTGATAAAAAAGGTAAACCTGTTAGCAAGCAGTTTTCTTATGAACGTAATTCCAATATTTGCTCTCCTTTTGTTCTGTTTCGTTTCCACCAACTCCTGACTCCTTTTCACGTGACCTGACTGCCCCATTTACACCCTTTTTCCACTCTCCCTCATTAACCCTGCAGTTCTTAACCAGCCTTTTTCCACTTACTCATTACCGGATCGTCCTGTGTTATGTGGCTGTGTGCTTCATGTCTGGGTTCCCTGTTTCTGCCTGCTTTACCTGCGTGTTTTGGTCTTGGCCTCTATGAAATTGGACTTTTGATTAACCTTATCTTCTCTGCTTGCCTGTTTGGACCGTCTTCCCTCTTTGACTGTTGCCTTCTTCACCGTCCCTTAAGCCTGTTTTCCTCATAGTGTGTGAATAAATCACGGAAGTGCATCAGCTCAGCCACAGGGCGTCTACATTTGGGTTACCTTGGTTGCACCAGCCGTGACATTTTCGCTCAGAACAGCAGCTTGCTGCAGCCTGAAACGACGCTGATGAGAGCTTACAGTGTAATAAACAGTAAAGTTGTGGGCTGTAAAGCCAAAACAATGAGCAGAAAAATGTTAAAGAGCTCCAGCTGTCATATTGCACTACGGAGAAACCCTGACGTGACTTTAGAAGCCTGTCTTTTTTTAGACTCTGATATTTAAAATAAGGCTGTTCTATATTATTATTATTATTCCACACACATTATTTGCTTTTGTGAGATTAATATAATAATTTGGACAAAGTCAAGTTATCAGCACCAAGATGTGACTGAGTTTGTGTTGCCATGTAAAGCAACAATTCGACACACAGGAAAATTCATGCTTGTAATTTGTGTTTGTGTGGAAACAAGCCTGGAAAATGTCCATCAGCACTCCAGCTGTGTGGCCCAAAACAGCAGCAGTTAAAAAGGATGAGTGCACGACCTTTGACCTCTTTTGTAAACCCCGGCAGAGTTCATATTTCATGACCCTGATTACCTAATAAGGGTAGGCGGCAATAAGGAGAGATAAACAGATCACAGTTGCCGCACAGGGGAAGTATTACAAATAAACATGAGTCTGAAGACGGTGCAGAGACACTGAGAATGAAGACTAAACAAAAACAAACAGGGGCAGAGCAACACAGAAACTGTAAAACTATAAAAGAAAGGAAGAAATTTTCATAGCATTTAACATGACAGGCTAACTTGCATCCCCTTTTAGCCTTCATGAAAACATTAATTTAGTGTAGTTGTGAAGTTCAGACTGCGACGCACAGACTTAGTACCAAACGGCTTCTGGATGTTTGATGTCAAAATGTTTTCGGCTTAAAGGTGTGCTCTCCACGAAACACACAGAGAAGTGAATCCTGATAGAAACCTGTTGAAATCCATTTCCCGGACTAACTTGCTTGCGCTGGTTGATTTTAGCTGACTAATTTCCAGTGCAGAACTAGAATAATGAATCACTAATCATAATCCAGTAATAATATATATTAGACCAAGTAATATACCCTGGATACTTTTGGGTACTTTTACTTTTGGCACTTCAATAATATTAACGCATTTTGTTATATTTTTGTATTTTCTTATACATATGCATGACAGTGTTTTTACACTTTTGTATTACAACTTTCGCTGAAGTAATAATAAAATAATAATCTTAATTTATAGGGGAACTTTTCAAAACCAAGTTACAAAGCGCTTTCACAAGTGCAAAGACTATAAAATAGTCATAGACATAAAAGCAGATAAGATACACAATAAAAAAAAAGTAAAAGTTAAAATAAAATCAACTACAATGAGGAAAGGCTCTCCTATAAAGCAATAAAAAAAAAATCTGAATGCTTCTTCCACGACTGAAGGGAACAGAAGGCTCCAGTCTATGAATAATCAACTTCCTATTGCATAATGCAGAAATGTGCTTATTACAGTAGAAATAGTCTTGACCTTTGACCCCCGGCCTGTCCTTTTCCATTGATCTCATCGATATCGTTCTCTGGTGGGTGAGTGCATGTTGTGTGTGTGTCAGCTTATTCTTCTCTCATCTCTTCCGGCTTCTCCCCATCGTCTTGATCCTACACGCTTCCTGTAACGCTGCCACACATTTCCAGGTCTAAAAAGGTCTCGAGTGACATTAAATGGTTGTACATGTCTCATGTCCTCAAACTTGTGTGTACTGACTGTCTGCTTGAAAAACAGGATGGATGATTAACAGGCAACGCAGACCCCACAGTAACACACACTGTGGAACCAGGATGTCCATGTCAGGGGGGCAAGAACTTCATTGACTACACCGCCACCTACAGCCTGAACTATGTACAACAAGATTCATTCATCAAAACGTGAGCCAGAACAGAGAATGTATGCACAGAAACCACCCCACAACTTTATAAAATACTGAATAAAACTTTGTACCTAGGAATGAACAACAGCTGTCTTAATGTACTGCTGTCCGACCACGTCTTGTTGAGTTTGAAGCTCATTTAAATGAGCTGTTTCAAGCATCTTTAAAGGAGCATGGACATCAAATTGAAGTTGAGATACAACCAAAAATCATACTTTCTCTTTGTCCTCTACATTTAGAGAGAACAATGCCAAAATAAACTTTATTTTCCTGCTCTGACGTGTTGTGAAATAAATGATTAATAGATAAGAAACATGAAGCTAAGAGAGAGCGTTCACTGCTGGTTACACAGCAACAGGATAACTGGCTAAAAACTTTACTGAGGAGGTGCAACAGGTCGCTGAGTTCAGTTTGAGTTCATCGTTTATTCGGCCAATCAAAAGTTAGGATATCATTTTATGGTCACATAGCACAAAGTACATAATTAATATATAATATGCTTTAATTCATCTGACAACAGTTACTTTGAGATGTTACTAATTCACCTTTATGTTTTTTTCCCCACAGGTCACAAAGTCCTTGTCCATCAGTAGACAGTCTGGTGCATAAAGACGTCAGGAGATAAGGTGTTATTGGCTTCTAAATAACAGTCCAATAGGGTAAGTTAATAAGGAGTGAAGGAGATATAATGTCTGATAGTATTTTAGCCAGTTTCTTTTAAAGGGCTGAGGACTTTGTAGTCACACGAGCACTTTTGAGTTTAGTTCATTTGAAAGGAACCGATGCAATAATATAGTTAGCAAGTTAGCCACCTCCTAGCCAACTATGAACTGGTTAGCAAAGTAGCTACAATTACTGTATGTCAGATAGGAGTCATGGGTGTAACTTGAGGCACTTCACAATCTATCCAGCATTTGAGAAATTGTTGTTCTTATATGAATGGCAGTATAATATAAAAATGCAAATTAAAAAAATATATATACATTTTAATGTTGACCTCTACTGCATTGTCAATACACTAACTACTTGTTTACCTGATAGATGATATTGTAATTGCATCTTTACTACAATCTATACTAAGGAGGGGGCTGGGTACTTTTTCACCCCTGAATGGTGTCTGTATTGATTTGAGGATGCATAATGCCCCAACAAACTCACCAACACAAGGCAGCCTGTATTTAGCCAGGGAAGCAAACCCATGTAGTTAAATGTGATAGCTAGCGAGAGATAGCTAGCATGGTAACCACCAGTTAACTATGAACTGGGTAGCAAGATAGCTTTGGTCTGGTGGTCAAATGCTGTGGAGGTTTCCACAAATACCAGTTTTTGACGTTTGTGAAAAATGTTCAGTTCAACAGAAAACTTAAAAATAATTCTGACACTACTTCTCCGTGTGCTGTTACCTTGTTGTGGCAGGGAGACTTGTGTGTTTCAAAGACGTAAGAACTCTGCCCCATCAGGTTCAACCGAGCCGATTGGTCACAGGCCTTGCAAAATACTGCACACCAGACCTCCGTCGTTGAGCGTCAACAATGCCACCCTGCAGTCATGTCAATATTTGGCGCTAAATATGCAAAAGAGCAAACATGGAAAGCCTCATATCAGCCACTATGTTGTTTTAAGGCAATAAACCTCAAATTTAATGAGTGAAATATTTTTACCGCACAGCATTTTGAACCCTCACACAACCACCTTTGCAATCACACTACTGGCCTGAGTTGTCAAAGACAATACTTCCGATCTCTATATTATCCATGGTGTCAACCTGGATATCGGATAGAGGTTTTCGCAATTTTGTTTTTGTCACCTTGTTAAAAATGAGGAATTGGCGGATGTCTTTTAATAAGTTTTATTGTTAAAGACTTGCACAATTCACCCCTCTTCCTTCACTGATCCCCCTTATTATTGCTCTTATTTCTCCCTTCTCCTACCACCCCATCTCTCTCGCTAAAATGTCACCACGTCACTGTATGCCTATCCCATCATCCCTTAGTGTGTCTTTCTCTCTCTGTTTCCCAGAGGATTAGGGAAAAGGAGAAGAGGAAATGCCAACGCCGAGGGAGGAAGCAAGATTCCAGCGAGCATATCGATAACGAGTCACTTTCTTGGTCTCTCTCTCTGTTCTCTAAACAGGACATTAATGTCCACCCCCATCATCACGATCATCACCATCATCACTTCCACCTTCCTCAAAACATCCTTCTCTCTTATTTTCTACTCTGTTGTTTGGTGCGGTGACAGCGAGTAGGCCTACACGGCAAGGGTTCAATACATTTTTCTGGGGTTTTAGTCACGGATGTTTTGACTGTAACCCCAAATGTTAATCAACAGCAGCAAAGAAAATATTTTCCATTCTAATATGCAATATTCCCCATGACGCTGCCTGTCTCGCAGGTCTCCAAAGAGTGGAGGGTACTCGCAATAATGTTACATTTTGTTTGAAGTTCACATAATGTGAGACCCCCCACCCCCCATTGCTCAGTATGCCAGAGGGGGGGGGGGAATTGCTGCACACAGTTTCAGTGAACAGAGTCAACTTAAGGGTCCCTATCAAAATTGTAATCAAAACATTTAAATATAAATGTTGTCAGTCAGCATCTAATCAATGTACATGCTACACAAACTATTAACAGTTGCCGCAAAGTAGTAAAGAGAATAACATGACACAGCTGATTCTGTCTCTTGCTGTCTCTGTCCCTCTCGCTCAGACACACATTTGTTCTGTTTGACTGTCTCTCTACTCCAGGATGCTTCCCTCTGAAATGGCTGTGAGCTGCACTTTATCAGAGGTGCTGAAGTTTTTTTTGGATGTGTGGTGATATTTCTGATCACAACTGTTTTGGTTTTCTACCCCTGATGAAGAGCAGTGCACTCGTCTCATCCAGTACAGTCCCAGACGGGGTCTGTGCCTGTCAGACGGTCTGAAGGGGGAAACCTACCTACCATATCACAGCAGAGGGACAGATAGATTTTGTTAAATGAATTTTGTTAAAATCAGATAATGATTTTATTTCTCCTAATATTACGACATGTCTCAAAATATTATCGTGGACATGTCAGAAAAAACACATGTGTGGGAGAGACTGTTAATGTGCACAGTTTTGAGCATGAGCAGAAAACCTGCTAAAACAGAGCTATAAAAATCCAGGAGTTTCTAACTGAATTCAAATTAATTAAGCTAATTTATTATTGATGTGAAAAGGTGACCCATGCACATTTAGAAAGACTTTAGGCTACTTCAGGCATGGCTGCATGTATGTAGAGTCAGCAGGGATTAAATTAAATGAGAAAAGCTGAAGGAGAAATATATCTGACAGCAATGCGCAATGCCTGAGAGCTTTACTGCATCACACCATCACACTATATTTTTGTAATTTTGAATTGTCACCTTCAATGGTGTCCCCTCCCCCCAAAAACATTTACTGTTGCTCTATAAAGCAACAGTAAATGTTTCAAGAGACATGCCACTGTAGTTAAGTGTGTTAGCTTGCTAGCATTTGCTAATAAGCTCCAAGAACTGTACAGCTGAGGTTGGAATGACTAGACTGAAATGAGGCAGAGGGTGATGAATCTGAACACTGACTTAAAAACTTGACAGTAGCACAAGTAGAGAAGAGTGAACAGAAATACAGTAAGAGTCTTCACCAAGCAACAACCACGGAAGTGCCAAAAACTGCAGTTCTTCGAATGGTCACTTTGCTCGCTCCATAAGCAAGTCAATCCCTATAGACCCCCATCTTAAAATTCCTAACTTTAGAGATGAAATGAAAAAATGTTTTTGGTCTCTACAGCGAATTTGTATATAAATTTTGCATTTATATCATATTAAGACGCATAACAGCACTGGAAGGTTGTGCTTTGACCTCTAACATCAGCATGCTAACACAGGCTAACATTTGCTAATTAATAACAAACACAAAGTACAGCTGAGGCTGATGGGAATATCATTATCCTTCCAGGTATTTTGTCAGAAATTAAAGTTTTAATAACTAATTAAAATTTTGACCTGATTTTGGTGTTAGATGGAGGTTAAGTTACCACTGAAGTTATCAGTATTTATAATGTGGAACACCTTATTGTTTGTTCCTGAGTTCATGGCAAACCATCCGGTTGTTGTTGTCACATTCCACCCAAAAACAAAAATGTCAGCTAGATGGTGACATTTATTCAAAGCTACTTATAATTGCTCAACTTATCAGAGTTTTCACACCTCTGGAGAAATGATGGGTTAAGTGTCTTGCTCAGGGACACAATGGTCACAGTGGGATTCGAACCTAGGTCTTCTCACAACAAAGGTATGTGCCTTATCCACTGAGCCATCACCACCCATCAACAAACAGTCAGTGGATCAAAAGCCAGCGTGATTCATTGTCTGGGAACCATTATTGTCTTTACAAACACTTGGGCCTATCTGTCTAATAGATGTTAAGATATTAGTTAATTTAGTTCCCCCATATTCTGGGGACCTTCATATCGTTGTCAAATTTCCTGACCATTCATTCAACATTCAAAACTGGTGCTGCTAGAAGAAAGGTGAGGTGATCACTGTAGCCTTATGGGGACCATGAATGTCTTTATAACAATTAATTGCAATCCATTTGTTTTTGAGATATCTCTCCTGTGAACCAAATTTGTGAACCAGCAGACATCAGCATTCCTAAAAAGGGCCAACCACTCTTTTCAAAAGAACAACAGGGTTTTGTCCATTTGACCGGCAGCTCCCTGCCAAAACGTACTTCCTGTTTCTTTGATCGCTTGCTCTTATCTCCCTGTTTCCAACCCCGGTACACATGTACGGATATAACACTACATGATCACTCAACAAGGCATAGAGAGGAGTGACAGAGACAAGAAAAGAAAAAAGAGAACTGAAGGGACCATGTTTAAAAAGCATGTAGACAAAATTTACAAATGATAAAAAGGCGATTCATGTTTTCTGCCGCCTGCAATTTAAAAGACAGGCTGTTATCTTGTTTCCCAAAAGGTCCTTACTCCTAAAATTGACAGATTGCAACAGAACAAAGAGATGATCTTATTTTGAAGAACACTTTGGGGAATCTTGCTCTGGGAAAAATATATCAAAGCACTTTTTAGTGATCATATGCTCGTACTGCTGTCCCAGAAAAAAAAAGTATAACAGCTAGCTAGCTAAGAGTATAACAAGAGTGTCACTGTTTTCTTTTTGTATTTTATTTCGACATAATAATACATGCCATGAGTACATCACAATCCTGTTCAAAGAGCCTTTGTATGATTTAAAAAAAATTAACTATGTCAAAATGTTCTCAGACGCACTACTCTTTAGGAAATACAGCAGACACAAAATATACTTTGTCTGCATGTGCCTGCATGTGAACTAGTATTTTATTGTATAATCATAATGGGATGGCTGTGTCTGAAGAGGTAGAGCAGGTCATCCGCTAATCAGAAGGTCGGGGTTCAATCCCTGACTCCATGTTGAAGTGTTCACTTTGCATGGTAGCCTCTGCCATCAGTGTGTGAACAGGGTGAATGTGACATGTAGTGTGAAGTGCTTTGAGAGGTCAGAAGACTAGATAAATACAGGATCAGTTTATGTAAGTTTATTAGTACAGTCAGAGACATTTTAGAGGAGACACGCCACTCAATTGCATCTTCAAGACAACTCTATGGGGACAGATGGCGGTCATCCCGCCCGTCATGTGCCAGTCATGTGGTTTCACTGATGTAAGGGTTACTTCTACTGCGCATGCGTGGAAGAGGTGACATGGGCGTAGTAGAAGTACTGCGGTCAGGAAAACCTTATTTTGGGGCAAAAAAATCAGGGATTTTCATCAGATTTTACTGCTGATTCTATTCATGTAGTTTTTATGTCCTGGTGACCAGTGAAAGTGCAGTTCTGGCTCTCTCCCCATACATTCAGATAGGAGTCTGGTCTTGTTAGTCCGAAATAGCTACCCAAATGCGTTGTCAAGATTATGGCTGAGTGGCATGACTTGCCTAGAAGGACTTTGGTACAGTCCAGCCATCTAGAATTCCTGGGCCATGACAGGGCACGTGTAGATCTGCAGCAGACCCCCCTTTGCTGATGTAGAGAACTTAGCAACCACTCCAACTCCAGTATGTGTATCTAAGTGTAGGCCTATGTTGTCATTGAAGTCGCAGATTATCTGTTGATAGTGCCATAAAGTCTTCTTCAAAGTTTAGTTTAGATACCTATTCAAATACCACATGATGTGATGTTCAGTAGCCTTCTGGTTTAAACATGCAGAGAGTAAGACGGGTTTTTCCTTTTCTTGCAGAATTATTAAACTGAACTTACTGTGTTGCTTTTAAGTAGAATATTACAAAAGCATGTAGCAATGCACTTTTCAACCCAGTGTCACCTCATTGCCTCTGACCAGCCTGTTGAACCGGAGAAGAGGAAATAAAACTGGCCAGCAGCCAAAGTCTCAAATTATTTCTGCTGTAGCATTTTGGCCAAAAATTAAAGATAAATGAGATGTTCAATTACAACTCAGGACACAAGGCAACTGGTTCATCATCGGAGGGTCATAAATATACTATTTTATCATTATTGGATAAAGATCAAAATTTAATGCTAACCTTATTTTCAGCAGCAACACAAACATTGCAATATGTCTTTTAAAATCTGATTACAAGAAATATGTCTCACTTCAAGGTGATTATTAAGAGGCTGTACAAACACACCGAAAAACAACTGTAAAACACTCACTGCTGTACATTTTAGATATCTAAGATATGTAAGGTAAATTAGACATACGGGATTTATGTAATGTGAAATAACTGTTTTGAACACCAAGTTTTAAAAAAAGAAGCTTAAAATTAACCAGTATAGCTTGTTGCCGTGAAACCGAGGTATTAGTCAGCCACAGGTTTGTTTGTTCTCGTCTCATTTTCCCTCCCCAGGAGGATGGCGGTGGGATGGGGTGTGGGCGAGATCTGCTTTTTCAGGAGATGTGATGTCACCTCCATGTGCTTTTGTGGCTATATCACTTACGTTAGTTGCTGTGCACATGTAGCGTAGCATGACAGCATATAGCGATACGTTTTATTTCTGTCAGACAGCATTTACTCTCAGAAGGTTCACACGAGGCATTCATTTTTCACCTCCTTTGATCCAGAATGCTTTTGCTCTGTTGTTTTATTTATTGCGACAGTGATTTAAACCAGAGGAGAAAAGGAGGGGAAAAGCAGAGAAAAAAAGAACAAATAAGCAGCCTGTTCTTGTATTTTTAGGAAACAGATTTTGCATGTTAAAGGTCTCTAGACATTGCTAAAATCAAGCGGCAACTTCCAGGTCTGAAACGTGAAGCCAATACGGAAGAGTTTTAAACCTTCTGCCAAAAAGATGTCTGATTGCTTTGAACTCAATGACAAAATGACTACTTCTCACCTGATTTATTACCTCAGCTAACACTTTCCTAATAAAGTTTATAGTCTCAATTGTAAATATTAAGTTCTCTGAAATACAACATGTAGTTCATGTCGTAAATTTTGTAAATTTAAAATCATATTTATGATGGACATTGATCATCCTACACCTCAAATTTCTGTATCTGATGGGTGTTTTAGTCTCTCTCCCACACACACACGCACACAGTACAGTTCCTCCACTACTGTTGACATCAGTATGAAAATGTGGCAGTTCTATCTGTTAATGCATTACTTAATTTTTTAAAAAGACATAAGTGGCACTTTTATAGCCCCTTTTGTTATTAAAGCAAGCCTTTTGCTTTAAAGATACTAATCATCATTAGTCAATAACCGAGTGAAAACCAGGAAATACCAAATATGTCTTCCAGTGAGATCAGCTGACTCAGAAATGTCTATATCTAATGTTTGGTAACATGTGCTGACATTAGCCTCTTTGGTCAAACCAGACCAACAAAAGGTTGCAGCTGCAAAAACAAACAAACAAACAAACAAAAAAAAAACGTGATTTGAATCGAGGAATGGTGACTTTTATTGCTTATAAATTTTTTACTTGTGAGAGGAAGGGCTTATTTTTTATTAGTTAGTTTTTTATAGTTCTGCTGAATGCTTATTTAATGCAGATCTGTCTTCCAGTCTTGCTTCTTTCAGCTCAAGAAAATCTCCAAAATCAGCTGATTTGTTTAAAAAGGTCAAACATGCATTTATTATGTCTTGCTCCAAATTATATCAAGATTTATGGATGCTTTATCTGCCTGAGCGTTTTCTGAGATGGGTGGATGCGGCTCAGCTGGCTGTTCCAAGATCCTGGCTTGTAACTAAAGATGACCGGGGCTTTTCCATTAGATCCCCAGACTGTAATGATCAGACAGGCTACATTATTAGCATCTTTTAAATTGCTTCTTTAAACGTTTTATAGGAAAATGTGCTGGGTTTTATTTCATCAACCAGTGTTTATGATCCCTGTTGTATTTACTTGTTTGTGTTTGAATATTACAGAGTACTAGACCTGCAGGTCTAGACCTGCTGTATATGCAGGTTCTATCATTTTTACATGAGGACATGCATAATATAATGGGAAAATTTGGTTGTTTAAAGCTCTTCAACTATAGACCAAGTTCCATGAGATAACTTGTCATTTGGTGCTAGATAAATAAAATTTAATTGTTTTTATCTGCTGTTTTGTTTCTATAAAGTATTGCTATAAGCTGCTTTGTGACCTTGTTAATGAAAGTTCTATACAAATAAAGTTTACAGTTTATTATTATATTGAACAATACAATGTGGGCTACAGTCATCTCAAATAACTACTACTACTCAAATAACTACATTTCTTAATGTATTGATGCCATTTAATTGGTTTTGTAACAGTGTACGCCAACATTACTGTAATGTAAATGTGGCAAAGCCATTTTTCATCCACAGTTAAATTCATTTGTTTAGGCACAAAAACTATTAGATTATGTGTTTTAGGGGAAGTAAAAACAACTTTGGACACAAATAGCGATCATCAGTGTCAGCGCAGGATGCTTTGTGGCACTTCCACAAGAGGTTGTTTCAAAACAATCCAACAAGGACAGATAGACACATAGTCACACTAAATGGTACATTAACAATAATAGAGCAATAACTGAAATAGGATACCAGTATACAGAGTCATTATATAATTATCATGGACAGCAAAAGTGAAAAGATTAAAAGAAGCCTCACAGTGGTGACCGCTCTGACACGACCACCTATATTAGGATGAAAGCAGTGGTGGGATGTGGGCACCATTTTGGGGCGGGCGGGATTCCTCTATAGGGAAAAGACAGGAAATGTGGAAAATGCCAACAGGGGCTTTGAAGATGCAGTCCTTCTGTCCTGACATGGAGTATGGTGTATCCTGTATCCTCCAAACTGACACTGGCCTGTAATAGCTTTCATGTGATCTCTTAAATTTATGTAGTTTATTATTGACTTTTTTCCCCCCTTAAAATGCATTTAGACCACCTTTAAAGACAACTACACACTGACTTCTGCATTGAATCGATCTGAATGCAAAAACTCTTTATCCCGTCTCTCAGAATAAATTCCAGAAGAGTTCCACTCTCATTCCCTCTTCGTCTTTGACAGGTTGCCTACTACTTGTGTAACACCACTAAGTTTCATTAAGAGCTGGATTTTTGGACACATACCATTAACTTGAAATGACTGAGGCCACACTAAAACTTCTTAAAACCAAGACAACTGCTCACAGCAGAGTTTAGTAAACTGCCTAAAGATGGATTTAAAAACATGACATCTCACAGTGGGTTCCTGTACTGTCTTGGCAAAGCAAATGAATTCTATAGAGAGTCCAAAGTGTCAAATACTTATTGTGAACTGAAACTTCTTCAGATTTTAGCTTTTAAACATAGGAAAAATATTTAAAAATCAGAATACCTGTGCTTTTAAATGTTGATCGTAACAAGAGAATGTGTCAGGAATAATATATCTGTTTTATTTGTATTGGGACAATAATTGAGTTTTTTAGCTTTATTAGTCATTGGTGTTGTTACACAAAGCCTGGTGATGAAATATTGTAATTGTTAGTTTCCATTTCCTCGGGGGAATTGTTAATTTGTAAAAAAAAGCTAAAATAATGCCCTTTTTCTGCTTTCTATCTGAGAGACACATAAGATCGATACCAGTCTCATGTGATTAGCTTAGGATAAATACTGGAAGCAGGGGGAAACAACTAGTCTGTGAACATCCACAGCTGCCACCTTTCCTGAAGGAATGAGGAAGTCAAACTATTTAGAGCCAGCCTTTAAGCATACAAGCAGTAAGTATTTATACTTAGATTTTTAGTGGAGTATTCCTTTAATATTAAATATACTTTTCCAACATTAGGTCATTTTCAGGACTCTCCTGCTTTATGTTCCTACAAAAGCACAACAAAAACAAATCCTGAAACGATGACAATCCCTTACTGATTTCCACTCGGGAGGTCTTTGGAATGAACTGCAGGTCAGGGGCACCTCAGCATTACTGCTCCCCTCCTTGGCGACTGAGGCTTGTGACTGAACTCCCCGAAGCGGCACGGCTAAACTATTTTCAGGATCTCTGGGAGTGTCAGAGACAGCCTGCCGTGTGAGAACGATCCTCCAGCCTCAGTAGTCAGTAAATCATGTTTGTGGCCAACCAGCAGAAGATCCATCACTAAGTCTGAAAGCTGACATGCACGCAGAGCTGCCAAGGCCGACGCAGATGTCTACGGGCATATAAAGGGCGATGGATACATGTGGTGAGACAGTTTGATGCCAAGACTTGCAATTTGAAGGTAGATACAAAAAAAAGAGGGCCTGGCAGTCTAGTTACTGCATTTCCGACTCACTTCACACAATATAAACACAAAAATAGAGCAATGAGAAAAGAAAGATGGAAAGAGCCTCATCCATGTTTCCACTGTTTTCTTTCCCGCTCCTTGCCTCAGATTTACATGGAGACTAAACACTCTGAGGGTTGAGAAGTGAAAATCCTGTGGTTTTCCTGTCATAACTCAATAAAAGGTCTTCCCAGGACAGTGGTAAACCATTCACACACACACACACACACACACACAGGAATGCATGCAGATATCCCACATACACCTCTACAAACCAGCATATGTGGTTTTATCGCGACTGGATCATGCATCCACAAACGCATGCGTGTACACGTTAGAATACACACAACACAGATGTTATCTATCCTTTCCGGAGAAGAGAATGATTAGTGTCTCTTTAGCTACTGATTAACAGGCTTCTCGACCACATCCCCAACTCTGCATGCCTGTAGCAGTGCTTTTATGACTTTACTTTTCATCTTTTACAGGAGCCGGAACTAAGAGTTTTACTGACACAGAGCACTAAATGATCAACAAATCAAATTTGTTGTGTCCAAAAGAACTGATCATGAAGGACAGAGTTTAGAGTTTTTCAGGTGAAAAAAAAAATCAGATCAAGGAAAGGAAATCAGAGAGACTAAAAGGACAAATGGATAAAGATATTTATATTTTATAAGGTTAAAGGACAAGGCTGCCATATTCTACGTTTCTCTTATTGTCGTCAAATCAAATGAAAAAACCAAAGCCAACAAAGTGTTATTCTGTCCCTCAATAATTTATTTTTGGTAGTAAGCCATAAGCCCGTTGTTTTGTTTTTTTTTAAATAAGACATTGTTATAGTTTCCCATAGTAAATATATAGATTGTTTTTACCCTCAGACTGTGGGAATTATGCACCTTTCTGCCTCTCAGAGCACAGATTTTCCCATGTCACCTTTTCTGAGGGGACAGACTGACTTGCAAAGCTATCTGGAGGATATATAAACTGTATATTCAGCAAACTGAATGAACCAGCATTCAGAATCTTATCTATGTGACAAGGTGGGTGATTTTGTGAAGAAAGCAGAGCTGTGGAAGACGACACACAGAGGGGGATTTCACCGGCTTTCCTCAGGTGGATGCTTTCCTCTCCAATGAGGATGAAGAGAAAGCTCCAGTGAAGTCAGTCCTAGATGGACATTTAGCCAACTTGATTTGGGGTTTTAATTCTTACTTCCCTGACATGGAGGAGAAATCTGCACAACAGGTGAGAAAATAATTTCTCTTGTCTGAAGCAAACAGAATAAAGTTTCCTGTCAGTCATCAGGCAAAACTCTTCAACTCTTTAACACAGTTTTGGCTGCGTGTGAAAGAGGAGCACCCTGAGCTGGGGGAAAAAAGCTTCAGAACAGCTATTTCCCCTTTGGATCCACATATTTGTGTGAGGCCTTATTTTCTGCAATGATTCCGATCAAAACCTTGCAAAGAAAAAGACTGTGCATGGAAAAAGATTTTGATCACTGCAGTTGCCTCACTGATGCAGAGAATGGCAAAGATCCTCAGTGGAGCACACGCTCATGTTTCTCACCAAATTGTAAATTAGACACACGTACTCACAGTTCAATGCAACTACAATGCCTCATTACTGCTATTGCATGATGACAGAAAATGGGTTTGTCTTGGATTTAGTGTGTTTTTAAATTACAAGGTTGTTGAATAAATCAGACGCTGGAGGCACTGTGTTGTATTGTACCTCTTTATATAGGCCTTTTGTTATGTTAACCTACCAAAAGTGTTTTCCTCTGGTCAGGGGGTACATGGCTCACAAAATATTACAAAGAGGATCCATTGTTGTTTGACAATCACTGGTCTGTGGTGATGACCCATACTGCGATAAGCACCTGTCAAGCGAGTGACAGCAACACAACTGAAAAAAACAGCATCAATATCTGTTGCTAAAAAAAACAAATCTAATCGATAAACCAGGAATTGGGAAACAACAAGCTGCTTTTCTTACAGCCAAAACACGCCACAGCCTTGGTGCTGTCATGCTGCCACATGGCATTCACTGCTGTGAATCCCAAAACTCTCCCTCCATGTGGCGAAAAATCCTCTCTGAGTAAACTGGAATAACTACAGTAATAAAACAACTTAAGCCCTAAACTCAAGAGGTTTAACAATCCATGCAGAGTACAGAATATCCTTCACATGTTAAGGGCAGTGACGCACATTTAAAATACTAAAACCGACTCAAATACCGGTAAAAGTTTAGGTTTAGATCACGCACACATTTTGAACTTGACATACATGCAGCCACAACTGTTGGAGCCTGAGTGATGCATCAGCATGGCACATAAATTGGCTGATTCTAACTCATAGCAGATGTATTGGTATCAACATACACTATGTGTTGACCAGGGGTGGAAGAACTATTCAGATGCTTAACTTACGTAGCAATGCTAACGTGTACAAATACTACAAGTAAAAATCCTGCATTTAAACTCTTAAGTAAAAGTATGAGCATCAAAATAAACTTAAAGTATCAAAAAAAGGACTCATTATGGCCCATTGCAGAATCAAATAGCCTATATTACTGAATTATATTAAGCAATGCATTAATGTGCTGATCACTTTAATGTTGCAGCTGGTACAGATGGGGCTCATTTTAATTACTTTATATACTGTTGGGCAGCTTAATCTGTAATAATATATAATAATTTATTAGTGGAGTTATTTTTTGATGAATAATCTGAATCTGCAAAGTGACCTAAGGAAAGCTGTCAAATGAATAGTGGAGTAATAAGTATTTTCCTCTGAATTGTTGCGGAGTAAAAGCATAAAGTAGCAGAAAATTAAAATTAAGTAAAAGTACCTTTGTTTTATTCTTGTAGTAAAATAAATGTACTGTTTGTTGGATAAGAAAAATATTACTGCACAGAAATGTTATGAAACAGTCTTGCCGTCACTTAGTTTGTCAATCCGAGCACTGGCCCATTTAGCTCATGTCTTTGTCACAATAACCAAGTATATGCAAATGTTGCTATGGCTAAAATATTTCCCACTATATCAATATCTGATTTATTTTGAACTGTCGAATACTGACATCAGCCTCGAAACATCCACACAAGACAGTCCATCTGAGGAACACTTTCCACTGTAACCTAACCAGCTGGTCATGTATGTTGCACTGTATAAGAAGTTAGGTTACAGAAAGAAAATAAAGAAATAAATTTGATTAAAGCTAACACCAAATACGGTGATCAAAGTCATTTTTTAGACGTTTATGTTCAAATTCAAGTACATTAACTCACTGCCACTTCAGCACTCTGTACCAACTTTATGTTGGTTATATAACTCTTTAGCATGACGGACGGGAGATTACACACTGTTTTGAGGACACTCTGAAGGCATTGGCACTCAATCCCAAATGACACACACGCAAATGGCCAACCGCATACACAGATGCACAGAAATCTTGAGGGCATCATCACAAAGAGGAAGAAGAGTGCAGAGTGGAGAGAACTGATTAACGTAAAGGTTAAGTACAAGCACTATTTTTTGTGTCTGTCAGCAGTGTGTGAAACTGTGGAAAACTGGGTGGAGAGTTATAAAGACGGAGCTGGAAATCAAACCCACACATCTGAAAGTGCACCAAAAATGGAGCACGAAACATGAGACCCCTGGAGTGACTAGAAAAACCTTTCTTCGTCCCAAATGCAGCCTCTTCTTACTGTAAAACTAAAAAAAGCCATACAGCGCTCGTGTTTCAAACTCTAAATTATTGACAGATTTTTCATCAAGCCCACGGAGAATGAACCATCATCAGGTTCATTAAGCCTAAAATGAAAAGTAACAATCTCACATGCTGTGGTCATTATTAATTTGTAGCCGTCTTATGAGAATCTATGAAGTACCTTTGGTAATATCAATAATTAACTGTAGTTTACTGTATGTTGAAATTCATTCCATATTTTTTTCTGTGTATGTTGTAATTGAATCTGCTACTCTGCTGGATATGAGATTTGATCACTGTTGTTGTTCAATGCTAACAAAATACTATGAAGCCATATAAAAGTATTATTTTAATGTAATCTTTATTTATAATGCTGGAAAAAATAATTCAAACAATCCTATGAAAAGACTAAAAACCAACACTGACTGCATTTAATAACAGGTACCGTCTGTGTCTCAAAGCCTGATGTTTCTTCTTCCTCTGTGCCATAGAGCTCCAGTGGTGTCCAAAGCTATTAAAAGCACATCAATGAGTCACACTGTTGCACTGGGTGACATGTTCCTTCATTTGCACTGTAGCAGGACTGTTCCCATCGACACTTGTGTGTGTGTATAATAAATAAATGTATAATAAATAAACACGCAGTGAAACAGAATTGGTTAAGGCCAGTCTTTCAACAGTCAGTTGAATTGATTAGTCTCTTTTGTCGCTGTTTACCTTCTTCCTCTTGCCCAAAACCAGCATGGCATCTTAGTATCATAGATTTGGATAGTAACAATACTAAGTGGCATTTTAATTTTTCTATTTTGTAACAATAAAGTGATAATCCAGTTGAACTGCACCATGTTTACCCTTTTAAATAAATTTTTGTACAATTGCTCTCGAAGCCATTTCTAATTTTATTTAGACTTATTTGTGTGTTTCATAGAAGCTAGTCTTGGCTGGACCTAGGACCCATCCAGCTGGGCAGTTAACACCATGAAAACACACACACACAAACACTGCAGTTTATTTTGACACACTCCGTCGTGTTGCTAGTGATTTTCACTAGAAAATCAAATGTGGATTAATTCGCAGCTGAAAATAGTCCTCAGGAAATGCACTTTTTCCGCCTGTTTGCTAAAAAATACAGTGACCAGCTGTTTTAGAAAATTACGAAGCCTCTCTAAAATGTTATTATTATTACTATTATATATTTTAGATCTGTTTTTAAAGTGTCACATTTTGTAGTTGACAGAAAATATAGAATAACACAAGCCTCATCCTTTAACCTGTAAGTCCCACTGATATTAAGAATTTAGTAAAGAATGATATAAAATCAGTCCATCAGACAAAATAACATTAGCAACACTAAAAAAGTCAGAAGGAACAAAACTGCCAATGGAGCATTTTTACCACATAATTAGAAACAACAGTCGGGGACTCTGTAAGATTACAAAGATGGTTCTTGGTTTACCCAGAAAACCAATGCATGCACAGAAATGACCCGACTCTGGCATACAGAGGACAACAGTAAATTAACAACTTTCCCACATTATAGGAGAAAAGCAAATGTTATCCTGTCTTCTAAACACTCATAAGTAATGAGACCACAAACTGGAGTTCAATTTACTAACAATTGTTTGAGGCAGAGCTGCTGTGAATGCATTTTTATCACTTAAACCTCAGCGAGCACCTCACACATTAACTAACTGGCAAACATGAATATCAACACAGAAAGTTGGATTAAAACATGTATTCTTACCAGTATAACTTCTGCTCTCAAGCCAAACTGAGATGTCTTGCTGAGTGGGAGTGATGATTACCATCTATTGCGTTTATAGGTTTTCACAGAAGGACATGGTAAGATAGTTATTATATCAGCTTCCTCTTGTGTTATCTCTTGGGTATTTTTCTGAACAGTAATCTCATTCGGTCAGGAGAGACATGTTAAGTGATATAACAGCTTGTTGTTCACGTGAAGATTAGATTTTTTGGCACAAGCAGCACCATAGTTGTAGATAACATCTGGTGGTGGCAGGGATGAAAAGTGGCTGAAAGCACCTGTCCACATGTGCAGCTTATTGGGCTGATGACAGGGATCTGGATAAGAGATTGGCTCCTGTGTGGTGTGGCAGCAATACGTTCTACTTGATTGGCTGAAATGTACAAGGA
>JAPMOB010203432.1:0-10898 GCA_029875015.1 Lepomis gibbosus
AACAACATTAAAATGCTGCTTACACCTAAAGACATTCGGCCTACCAATATTAATCCAATAATACCCCACTAATGTTTCCATCTGAAAGGAGCAACTCATGCATAGTGGATGATTTTGCTTTTACTTTAAGTACAGATTGCTGTTAAATAACTGAAATTTTGAATTCAATATTTAATAGAAAGTAATTGCTACTTTTACTTAAGCAAAATATCTGACTACTCCATTCAGTTGAACTTTTGGACTCCAGTAAAATCCAAAAAACCCTCAGTCCTAATCTAGATTTCATGGTTTCTTTCCTCTTTATTCTGCATCTTATTGAAGCCTGGTGTCTGAAAGCAGCCTATAGCACCTGAATGCATCAGTGAGTTGTATTTATGGCTTCCTCCATTAGGGAGGTAAGAGTTTAACCAGAGAGCTTAAAGGTATTGGGTTAATGGATAGGGTCTCTCCACCCACTAACACCATGACTAAACTACCACATACATAAAATGAAGTTGTTGTTTGTTTGTTTGTTTTTTAAATAGAGACAGGTACAGTCTGTGTCCTTTTTAAAGTATTTGTAATATTTTTAATATCCACACTAATTCATCCATTTTTCCTCATACTTGCACACTGTATTTCACAGTTTTGGTTTATTCTTTGCTCAGTGCTTGTTTTAATGTTGTAATTATACTTTTTTAATCCAGTATGCCTATTTTACATCATTAGTTTGTCTTAAACAGTCAGTTCTATTTGTAGTGCTTATGTTTTCAGTCTTGTAGCTCCTGTGTTCACATGAGGACACAATTTAGAGTTTCATCTTTAAATTGATCCTTTCAGTATCCTGCCCAGATTTATGTACAGAGGAATATTAATGTGTGGTTTGTTCACATACGCTGTCTCTGACTTCTGACAGACCTCTAATCTCAGTTTGTCAATAACATCCACAGACAGTCTGTTTGTTATACAGTATAAACAAGACAGGTACATGAAATTAAAACCATACAGACAGTTGTGTATTAAGGTGAGCTCTATAAAGACAAACATCAGTAAGTCAGTATTTAAACCTCTTGGACAGTCACTGTTTTAATATGTAAACAACTTTACTGTCTTATTTATTTTTTTGTAATACTTGGTACTAGAGACACATTCCAGTCAGTACCGAAAAGAGGATTGAATACCCAGCTTCAATACCCTGTCCTATTCACAATATGGATGAGTGTGTGTGGAGACTTATGAGAGTAAACGTAGCCAGCTGATGATCAAAACATGTTCAGAATGCATTAATGTCTAAATAAAACTAAATCAAGTAAATAAATAATTGGAAAAAATCGTGGGCACCTAATAACTCATGACTCTGCTGTCTGTACACACACATCGGACAAAGGTCACAACGCTCTCTGGGGGACAAAGGTCTGAAAAGGTGTGTGTGTGTGTTCAACATATCAGCCAAGACGAGTCTTTCTCGGCCTGATTCACCTTCCCTCAGTTTACTTTGATAAATGAAAGCAAGCCGCGAGGAGTTTATGTGTAAAGCCTGCATGGCATCAATCTCTCATGTGTACACACACTCACATACACCCACACACCGGAAACACACACACGCGTGATTACTTGTGGTGATTTTCCTAGGTGCCAGGCCTGTTCAACTACAACTTAAGCGGGAACACAAGGAGACATGACCTGCATCACTTACTGAACAGGTAATGCATACACACAGACGGGGTCGAGGTAGATTTCTAAGATTGTGACAGAAATGTAGTCTCAAGCCGCTAGCCTCAAGCAGAGATGAGGAGCTACAGAGGTCTATAAGCTTGTTACTTTCATAACTCCATCCCCAGAGGATGTTCCTTTTTAAACTTGTACACTTTAGCCCCAATTAACTCAAGTGACATCACTTGAGGCAATTTTTCAGATTTCTCACAGCCCCATCTGGAGCAAAAAATAAAAAGGCAAACATTTTTTTCCCCCACATGCATAGTGTTTCCATTTAAGGTTAAGTGTTCACATGAGTATAAAGGAGTTATAAATCAATTCCGTGATCCATCTGAAGTAAATTTTGTGGTCTAGATTTATTCATCCAAAACAGCCAATTCACTGACTGTACAAAACACCTTTAGCTGTTAGCTGGCTCCCTCTTTTCTCTTTGGCTAACTTGCCACTTCCTTGAACAAATCCTTATCTGTTTTCTTAAGCCTGTATAGACTAATCTGTGTCTGTTAGCGTCCACACATCACTTTCTATTGACTTGATGTAATCTTGCCACCTCTAAACCTTGCTTTGTGTTCAGTCCAAACACACCTTTAGGCCACTTATTTACAAATAGCTTTACTACTACAGCATTCTGTAGATTGTGGGTTTTTTTTACCCTCCCAGGCAGCTCACTTTCATGTTAGCGCTGCATAAAAATCAACATGCAGAGAATTGGAGCTTGTCTGAGTGAGGTGATCCATCACAGTGAACAAACGCTGTGTCTGCTTTGGTTGTCAGTAACGTTACTGTGATGTGATTCGGACTTTTTAAATTAATCTGTATTCCCGTCTGGCTGCATTTAGTATCTACAAGTTGATTTTAATGTGATAGGGAAATTAATGGAAACAAACAGCTGCATGGAATGAAGGGAAAACAAATTAAAAAGTCTAAAACAGCGCTGCATGCTTGGGAAAAATACAGCAAAGTTACGCACCTGTGATTTATAGTGACGGAGGGTGCTTTAACTGTAAGTTTCTGCATGTAACCTAGAGGTGTTGTGGCAGTCACCTGTTAATTTTGTTTTCTGATACCACTATGTTGTTGACTTAGATGCAATAAAAATACATTATTGGCGTTTTCTTTCAAGGACAGGACACAACAGTTTTCAGAAGTAGAGTACAAAGAAATAATCTATCTGTGATGTAGGCCTACATCTGAGTATCGGTAAAATGACAATAAATCTAAATTGAATGTTATGAAGCAAACAATGCCAGATCCCTGCTAATGCAGTTGCTCCTGCGATGCATCACTATTTTAGAAATAACTTTTTCCGCAAGAGGTTCGAGAGCATGCATGAATGTCACAGCCTACGAATACTAATGGTTTTCGTGGAATATGTGACCTGATTTCTTCACATAGGAAGCAGCATATTGCCTGTTACAAGCAACCGAGAAAGCCAGCAAATGGTTCATTTTTATGTGAGGTTACAACCCGTTTACTAGTACACAATATAAAGTGATTAATTTCATTTTAAAAAACTACAGCTAGACCCTTTAAATGTTCTCAATTATGTACGGATCAGTGTTTTTTGTTATGATTAATTAGGCTGTTTATTTACTTGCATTAGCCTTTTGTTATCTACACAATAATACAAAGTCGATTTAAGGGATTAGGAGATCCTTCATGATGGCATAGGGGGAACGTTTTCCGGGTCACGGGAGGACAAGGGGAAGCATAGTCAGCTCAATGAAAAGCTCCTTGTGTCTCCGTTGGAATCCAAGCTTACTGCTGTTCTCTGTGACAGAGCAAGATCCAAACTTTTCAGGGCCATCTTACAAGCCTACAGGGGCCAAGATTCATTTTGGCACCTGATTTTTTCTTAGACTTAGTCTTTTGATCAAAATGTATATTTGTTTTGTCATTTTAATTTTAGTCTGATTTAAGGCAAAATGTATGCAGTAAAATGTAATTTTAAACACTGAATTGTTAAACATCACAAAAAATTAACTGTCTGCTTCAGTTCAGAGATATCAGAACCTTTTTCAAACATCTGTCCCTCTGGTTTTATTTCTCCTCCATGCCTGCTCATACAGGTGTCTGCACAAAGCCTCTGACACTCTCTCTCTCTCTCGGATATTGTTTTGAGTTGAATTTTCCCAACAGTGGTGTTGCTGTATCAAAATCAATGATAAGTGACATGTGTTTAAATACAGTCAATTCATGAAAATAATTGGCACCACTGGGTTCATTGATTTAAAGCCAATCAGTAGGCCGTATGTTACATTATCACCTGCATCATGTTATATATACTACAGTTATATTTACACGATACTGTTCTGTAACCAGAGAATTTGTAGCTTCAAAAACACAGATAAACCTGACTTTCAACACACAAAGCCCATAATAAACTTTGACAAGCCCCAACTAAGAAAAGTGAAAACATGATTTTTGTCAGGTTGGATTGATTATTTTATCCAGCTTCATCTTCCGGTACAGATGGAGTAATCAGTCAATTAAGCCATTTTTTAGATATCAATTAACGTCAGAAAATAGTGAAAATTAACATCAAGTTGTCAGTTGCTAATACTTTGGACAGTAGCACAGAATTCAGTTTACAGTGTTATAAAATAGAGGAAAGTGAAGAAACTGTTTCGTGTTTTTGATGAATGACCTCAACAGTATAGTCAATAATTGACTAATTCTCTTTGGATCAGAACACAAACATGACAGGTTATCCTGTGAGAAGGGCAGTCGCTATCATTTAGGACACAGAGATCATGCTGATTCTGATAGCTTTTACCTTCTCGAGAAAACTGGAATTGGACCATGTTGGGATATATAATTTAGACAATGTTTATTTTAACATTTAAATGGAATGTATTTTTACGATTTTCTTAAATACTCGGAACAGAGTTTGGTTGGTGGGGTTTTTCTGTTCGATTCCCTGTTTGGACTATACTAAAACCTGGTGAGGAAGTTGTTTTAAGCTTAATTGTGATCGATAGAAAAACACATTTTAATAAGGATTTGCACAGTAAACAGTTGATCTACCCTATAACACTGACAAAAGCAAACGGATAATCTGCTCGGCTCAAACCTGCTGAAAGCTTCGATGTGGCCAAACGAGCCTCTGAACAACCAGGTCACTGGGAACACTGGGGCCCTGCCAGCTTTTGTGTAGCAGCTTGCCAAATGTCAGGGGGGGCAGTGTGTGTGTGTGTCAAAGCCATACACCCTCCCCTCATGATGGGAGAGCAGAGGCCCAGTCCTTCACTCCTCTGTGACCGTTGTCCACCTTCCCCCTCCTCCTCCAGTCTTTTTCTTTCCTCCGTCCTCTTTTTCTCCTTAAACTGTCTTTTGTTTTCATTTTCGTTGGCATTTCTGCTCCGTCGTTGTTCAGGTCCTAAATGAGTCTTGACTGGCCCGCGGGCCATTGGAGAAGCACAAAGGACTTCGTTCTACTCGCTACAGTTCATCCATTGTGGGCGTCCCACAATGCACTAATTGGCGATGACAATTAAGCGCGGTCGACACTCAGCTTCAATTTGCCCACTGCTCGACATACATCACAGGCCAAATGATTCAGCCTCTGAGCTCCCTGCTCTCTCAGACAATGTGCATATTCACTCAGGCAGGTTTACACACACCTTTATTCACATGAATCTGTTTTTTTCTCAGCTCAGTTTGAGGCTGAGCTCATAACCTGATAACCATCCGCATGTCCACAAATGATCTTGTTTGAAAGTTCATTCTTGTCGTTGGAACCAGTAGTTTACAAAATAATGACACCAACAGGTCCATTTAGTGGCTGTTGTGGAGCTTTCATTCACATCATACAATCTTCCTCAGCAGATGGTTTATCCAATTGTCATGAAATTTCAGTGCAATTCCCATTTGAAGAAGAGAGACGTCATTAAAGCGCTTCAGAAAAATGCAAACAAACACTCAAATTTCATAAAAATTGGAACAAGATTGTGATGTGATCCGTCGAAATGTACTGTCAACAAAATGTTCTGAAAGTAAGTAAAGTACTCTGTAGGTAAAAGACGAAATGGCCCCTGTGCATATGGATACAGAATCTGTTGGCAAGGGACAAGATTTTGGTATTGGAAGCCAGAATTGACCAATCATGTATGAGTGGGCTTGGGTTGCATGCAAGTAAATAATCAATGTGGAGAGCGAAAGAGGCGCAACACACCGACCAAAATGCAATCTAGGAACCGTAGAGATTTGCTATGTAGTAGCTTTTTGAAAATTTGTCTGCGTTCAAATCCCTTATGGGTTCCGAGATTTCCAATCGGACGGTAAACAATGACCAGCGCAGAAGAGGAAGTCTCGGCACTGAGATCTACTAGCTACACCAGAAGCCCTAAAACACTGGCCGTTGCTACCAGTGGAAAAAGTGTTTTGAGACAATAGCTGATATGTTCCAAGATTGCTGATGGATTGATGTCAGGCAGCAGTTTCACTGTTGTGGCTGGTCAAAGTGCAACTTGTTTTAACTACTTTATATACAGTTAGGTAGTTTAGTCCAGTTGTTTCCAACTTAGAGGTCGTGCCCATTCCAAAGTTACAAGACAAATCTGAGAGGTAGAGGTATAAAGAACTACTTGCTACCTGACCAGGAAAGTTTGTGGATGGTGAAACCCATAGCTATACAGCCTGTTAGTCTACAGCCATGTTAATGGCTCTGTAAGGCTGTAAATCGGCACAGAGGTGCTTTGAGCTAAATGCTAACATGACAATGTTGACATGTTGATGTTTAGTGTGTTTGCCATCTTGGTTTACTATGATGGCATACTAACATTTGCTAATTAGCACCAAACACAAAGTACAGCCGAGGCTGATGTGAACTTCATCAGTTTTGTCATAAACCAAAGTACCGGACTTGAAATTGAGCTGGTGATGTTGCTAGAAGAAGTTACAGGATCACCAAATGGTCATGGAGGCACCAAAGCTCAACAGGGGGTCACTAAAGTTATTAGGATTCATCCTCTGGCGACAATGAATGTCTGTACAAAATTAAATCAGAATCCATTTAATAGCTGTTGAGACATTCTGGACTGATCCTATGAAAGGGACACATGAACTTCCTGAAAAACATTTCATCTTCAGTAGTGCCTCATGCTGCACGAGTGTAGTCCAGTGAGTAAAGTCATCCCAACTTATTTAAATAGTACCATTTTACGGGACCTCTTGCATACCTGTGTGATGATGGTGCGATTCTAACTCGTTTCTTTTTGTTACAGATCTGTAAATGGAGAGCCAAGGATGCAAAAATGGAGTCATTCTCCACCAAGCGTAGCTGTTTTGTTCAGTGTTGCAGGTTGACATGGACGCCAGCGTGAAGCAGGAGGTGTTCAGCATACATACAGAATATTTTGCAGTTTTAACAGTGAGTGCTGAGGTAAGCAATGCTTTCATTCAGTTGTGGTAGCGCCCTGTCCTCCTGCCAGGGAACGATGAGCATGGTCTCTTACAACTGACAAAACAATCTCACCACCAGGTCCATTAGCTGCTGATCTAGATATTCCTCTGCAGGTGGAGTTTGCTGTTGTGGTTTTTCTGAGCTTTTTAAGGACTTCCCATCAATGTTGAGGCTTAAAATGAGAATAAAATTTCAGTTTTGATCTACAATTCCATGACAACAAGGCAAACTCCATCTGCTGTCGAAAATTCTGCCATGTTTTTCCTTTAGTTGTCATCAGCTTAAATCCAGTTTTATGGGGATTAATAGTTAGTTCAAACATGAAATGCTTTTCAATTCATTCCTGCTTAATCCCCCATTCTGCTGTCCATTCATATGCTCAGTAAATTCATTCATACCCAGTGGTGGATGAAGTATTCAGATCCTTTACTTAAGTAAAAGTACTAATACCATACTGTAAAAGTACTGTTAGAAGCCATAACTAATCATTGTTTTTAATTTTGAATTCATCTGCTTATTATTTTCTCCATTAATTGATGTTTTGTTTATAAAAAACAAATAAATCTGAAAATAGTGAGAAATGCTGTCACAATTACCTAGAGCCCAAAGTGACACCTTCACAATGCTTTGTTTTGTCCAACCAACTCAACATTATTAACACTTCATTCAAATTATTAAAATAATTAATTTGTGAAGCTGGAACCTTTAAATGTTTTTGCATGAGAATTGACTTAAACAATCAAAATAATTAGTTTTACTTCTCTGTCATCTGACTAATCATTTCAGCTGTACTTGTATAAACTGTTAGTAGTTTAATTCATAACAAAACGTCTTATTTTATAAACTCTTTATATTTTTTGTGTGGAAAAAGCTTCATTTGTAAAGTAACTACTAAAGCTGTCAGATAAATATATAGTGAAGTAAAAAGTACAATTTTCCCATTGAGATGCAGTGGAGTAGAAGTGTAGTTGAATACAGTATTTGAGTACTTACTTACTTTCCAATACTGCTCATTCCTTTGCAGAGATATTAAATAATGTACACAGCTTCCATTTGTAGCTAGAGCTGTTAGCTCACAAATGCACACCAAAACATGTATTTAGTTTATATAAACCTGGTCAAAGGAAGATAAAAGCAGCAGAAATGAAAGGAAGTCAAACCCAAATGTCCTCAGACAATAAACATGAACATATCTCCACGCAGGATTCAAATACTTTCACTATTAAGAAGTTTGTCTTTATTAGCATCAGTGACTAGCAGACAAATTTGAACAAAACCACACAGGAGGAAGGGCTGATAAAAATCAACTCCCTGTACTTGCATACGAGTTTGGCTGTAACGAATAGAAACAATGATAAAAACAATAACTTAAAAAGTGCAAAAGAGAGAAGGATTTCAGTCCAGTTACTCTGCTTAAATACTGTACAATATATTCTCCTCCAAACACGTCAAGTAAAACACACTGCGATGATCATAATGTGCCTGCAACATAAAGAACATTTCCAGTCATGTACTCAAACACACGCCTGCTCTGATGTGACAACCCGTAAACACAGTTCAGTGTACTCATGCTGGATGCTAATTTTCACACATAAAATGGTCTCAAGGTTTCATTTTAGATGTTTAAGTTACACTACAGTGAAAAGATAACATAACTTAGCAGTGAGGTTAACAGGTAAACATCATTCATGACAGATTTTTAGATTTCACACTATGTTTATATATTTATACTTTCAAATCCTGATGGAAACGAACATGGGCAAAATTGTAGGAAAGTCTGTTAAAAAAAGGGTAAAAAAAAGAATAATCAACTAAAAACAAAACTGCACTTTCAAGCTGTATGAATGAACAGACCAATATGTTGCATAAAACAAACCATGAAATGAATAAAAGTAACCCAAGTCTTCCAGTCAGCTGCTGTAGAAGCACTACACTGCAGCCCAGCAGGTATTAGGGACCTTTTTTTTCAAATTTGGGAGCACAAATGAGTAATTTGGCTTTTGAATAAGCATACTGTAACAAAAGGAACTATTTGTCCTGGTACAGTATGTTTGGTATGCGACTTTCTTCAGCGTGCTATGCCAAATAATTACTGACAAATTAGCCTAACACACTCTAATTAGGTCTTAGTTCCACCCAGACTTGAACAAACTGTTCAAAATAGGTGCAACAGGGCCCATGAGACAGGTTTTACACATGTCAAAAGTTTATTAAGATTATCTAAAACATTTTATTTGGAGGTAAAACAACCATATACAGATATATAGATTCTGATTTTGCCTGATAAACAACATTTAACATATTTTTCAAGGTAAAACTGTTTGTTTAAACTGACAAACCTCATACTCTAGCCCTCTTGTTTTAGATCCTGTGCAGAACTCGATTCACAGGACACAGAAACAAAGAGTCCTGAAACCTGCCGGGCTCCGTAGTACACAAATGAAAGAACTGAATAAATAATGAAAACTTTACACAGTCAAAATCCAAATTCAAAATACTGCAACCAAACGATTTGCAGCCTTTTTGTTAGTTTTTAATGCAGCCAATAATAAAGTAAACATGGCTGCAAGCATGACCTTCAAAAGAAATGTAATCAACTGACACAGTGCATATTTTAAACTTCAAAACAAGGGTTCGTGAGTCAGGCAGCTAATTTAAAGTTATTTGTTGTTTTATGGCTCAAACAAGCTAAAAAAAAAGAGGACAAAAACAGATGAGTAAAGAATTAACACCGAAATGAGTCCAGCACATTGAGACTTCAATTTCTCAAAAACAAGTAGCAGGAAGAAAAAGCAGCTACATTTCCATCCAAATGATGGATGCAATCCATGACTTTGTTTTGATGCCAAAAATAAAATTTGTCTAAGATTATTGTGAATATTTAGAAACTTAAACATCAGCTATTAGCTGGAAGCAAAGTTGGCGATGTTCAGACGCTGTTACAAAATCATGGAGTCCGGCTTTAAATGACGGAGGCAGCATGTACTTTCTTTGTTTCTAAAAAGGTTTTCATATCTGAATGGAGCAGATCTGTATTTTGTTTGTAGAAATTTGCCTTGAAAAAGGATGGAAACACAGCTGGTGCGGGAGTGAAAACGTAAACCGAAGTGTTTCTTTACACATGAAAGCAGTGGGTTATAAAAGGCCATCTAGGTTGCATAGAGATACTAAAAGCTAAAGCTGCTATCATGTTTGATAGATACTGCATGAATAAAGCACAACAAGAAGTGGAATCACAGAGGAAGAGAGGAGATAAAAGGCAACAATTAGAGAATAACAGTATACAGTATATTATTGCCCGTTACTTTACAGGTAGACTGATGGAGGGAAGAAAAATGTGCTTAGGCAGACTCCCTTTTAAATCAGTTTCATCTGTTTACATTAAAAAAACACTGATAAAATGAGTGAAATCAGTGGATGAGTTTAAAAAGATCTTTCACTCCACATCTACAAGTTAAATAATGCAGTTTAATTAAAGACAAGGGGAAAGATACCTGACAATTAAAGGATGGAAGGATTTATATACTTCAATCACAGCTAATTTATTACTATTATATCGTTATTGTTTGGTTAAACACCCCAAACTTATGGCTCCAGTTATATCCCAAGTGAACCCAAAATCAATACTCCTCCTGAGGACTTCAATATGACTGTATAATTTTTGTGAAGAAGCAAAATCTAAAATACAAGCAGAAGCAGTTGTGGTCAGTTTGAATTAAGTCAAGTTTGGATGGTGTCACGGTTGATTTAAAAAAAAAAATTATATAAAAAAAAATTATATATATATATATATATATAT
>JAPMOB010203440.1:0-18801 GCA_029875015.1 Lepomis gibbosus
TATATATATATATATATATATTTAGTATTATAAGTATATATGGGTGTGTATACAGCATTTTTTTTTCTCGTATGTACAGAATATTTTAGAGTTTATGTTTAGTTAAAAAATTTTATTTTGAGCATCTTTGTTCAGAATTGTTGTGAGTGTTTTTAGCTGTATTACCATCTTGATCTAAATTGCTCTGGGAACTCTGTGTAAGTACGTTGAGAGCAACTTTAAACTGAGTCACATTTCATTGTACGTGTACATATGTGAGCATGTCAGCATGCTGACATTTGCATTTAGCTTAAAGCAATGCTGTGCCTAGATACAGCCTCACAGAGGTACACAGCATGGCTGTAGATTATTCTTGTTTTGTCTTGTTTTTGAGGCAAATGAAATCACATAAATATTGTAAACACCTCAAGAAGTCACAAAACAACAAATCCATGTAGATGAAGTTTCTATGGCAACACATGAACCAAGGCCTACAACACTAAAATTAACAGAGGAATCATTTAGTCTACATTATGTAACCTGCACTAAATCAATTCCACACAAAAGCCTAATCTCAAAATTTTGCTTGTTATTTTAGTAATGTAATGTTACACATCTGCTCAAAACTGGAGCTTCCACAGTGAAATGTTGATACAGTGTAGAACCCGTTCACAATTGATTTGGAATAATGCATCTGTTGCTATGCTCCACAAAAAACCCTCATTCCTTTGTGTGAGCTGTTGCTCACTATCGACGCACAACTACCTAATTGTACATACATGACATAATAATTGTGCTCTCATGCTACATTTCCCAAGGCTACCAGGTCCTTCTTTTGTTATTTCCTGAGCGCTCATGAACTCCCTGCTACCCGAATTCTGCAAATTACACCTTCTTCAGTTTGTAAAGGTACGTGTTTCAAATGACAGTTATTGAAATTGTGTCTTACAATAAAAGGTCATTCAGAGTTAATTAAAGGTGCAAAAACAAGATTAAGTTGCAGAGCTGCATACTCCAACCTGCCAATGGAAGCGAAAAAGCATTTTAGGAGAGCTGATTAAATGCTATTTCTACTCTTTGTTTTACAGAACAATATCCTAATTTTGAGACCATCAGTACTGTCATGTGCATATAAATTTGTCCTTTATGAATCAGAGTGAACTTGAAATGTTGCAAATGTCGCCCAATTAACTCTCCTTTCTTTCACAGAAGGGAAAATGGAAAAGCCAGAACACAAATTCAGAAAGTCTTGGACTGAGAGATAACGTTAGAGACTGAGGACACCCATCCTTTCATCCAACCAGTGAGCCATCGTCGATAGAATGGATTGCATTGCAGTGAAGAACTTAGATATTTTACTTAAAAGTAGTAATATCCAAAGCAAAAATCCTCAAAAGTAAATTTTACTTAAGTAAAATTACAAACGTATGCACATGAAAAAGTAAATAAAATAAGACATAAAATAAGAAAAAAATAAAATATATCATGTCACTATAATGTTTTATGCTGTTACAGTTGGTAAAGGTGAAGATAATTTAAATTACTTTATTTACTGCTGGATAGCTTAATCTATAAAAATACAATAATTTATAAAGTGTTTTAAATTTTGTAGTAATAATCTAAATATGCAAAGTAACAAGTAATCAATTAACTTAACAACTAAGTTGTCAAATAAATATGGTAGAGTAAAAAGTACAATATTGTCTTCCAAAATGTATAGAAATATGAAGTAATATAATGTGAAAATCCTCATATGAAGAAAGTACCACAAAACTGTACAGAAGTACAGCACTTGACTAAGTACTGCAATGCATTCCCTCACATTATGCTGACATTTGAAACACTATTTTAACAGCAATGTGGCCAACAAAACAGGGTGTATAAATACACATAACATCAAAAATGAATGTGGTCCATCATAATTTTTGTGTTCAACCATTTGCATAGCAACAACATGACAGCTGCACCGCATTCCCCTGCTTTTTTCCACAAGATGTGTATTCGCTCTGCCCTGGGGTAAAGTGTAATGCACTTCCTCTGTTGCATGGAGTCCGCTATGGGAATAGTCAAGTCTGGGTCTAATGTCTGCAAAAAGTCAAGATGACTCACTAGTGTGCAACTGTAAGTATGAGAAGGGCCAACCGAAGAGAGTTAAGAGGGTGCTCAAGCTGCCTGTTGGGGACTTTCACTCTCTCCTGTATCGATTACTCTGTCCACCATGTAATTAGGCCTCAGAGAAAGCAAGTGGGGGAAAAATAGAAAAGAGGAGGGGTTGTGTGGCAGAGAAAGGCCATTTTTGTATGCTGTGTCAATAAAGGAAGAAAGGAAAACAAGGGTAGATGCGATACTAGCGGATCTGTGACAAAAGCTCCTTGGGCATCTGTAGCCATGTGGGGTGAAAGTGATTAAAGAACGAACAGATGAAATAGGTGAATAGGGCAGTGAGGAGACCGGAAAGACAAAATGTCACTTTGTGCCATTGGTTGACTGGTCAGTTAAGTCATCTCTGGACTGTTGTTCACATAGCGTAAAAGGTGCCTGGGGTTAAAGTATTGGTGGGATCTATGGATAAATGTTCACAAGTCCACATCTGTCTGTTCATCTTCAAGGGATAAACCCTGGAGATGATATGATAAAATGAAATTGTAATTGGGGAACAATACTCACCAGTATGTTTTGATAGTGCTATGGTTAAAACCAAAAGATATTTATTGACTAGTTTGGGAAATATAAAATGCAAGAGAGTTTCCTTGTTAGATTAAATTGTTTTTTTCTCTGATCAAAAAGCCTTTACCAATTAACACTAACACTAAAAAAGACACTTATTTGCTCCCTTTCCCAGAGTTAAATAAAAAGATTGGTACCACGCTTATATCTGTTAATTTGGAAGCTGGAGTCGGTAGTCGTTAGCATAGCTTTTAAAAGACAGACAGATGCAGTGTCTGCACTGTAACAAAACAGTTTAATTGGCCTTGTCGATTCCTTCTAGCGTCTTATTAGCATAATTTCATTGTCATTGTCTGCATTAATCATCCGGTCCATGCGCTACTAAAGCTACGTTCAGACTGCAGGCCTTAATGCTCAGTTCTGATTTTTTTCCCCAGATCCTTTTTTTTGACAGTTCAAAGTGTTGTTTAAATGTGGTCCATATCAGACTAGAGTGTGGACTGTTCGCAGCCTGAAAGTTACCGGCATTGGCAAAAGAATAACACATCACACGCAAAAGAAAGAGCAATACAGGTTAGCTCCGGTTAGGTCACGGGAGACTCACGTTTTTATTGTCCTCTCACAGGTCACATCTCTCCCAAATTACAATGTTGTTGCTTTTGTTTTATAGTTTAACTCTTGCTATATAAATGGTTTTATTATTTTACTCTTGTAAAGCACTTTGTGACTTTGTTCTGTGAAAGGTGCAATAAACTTTACTTTCTAACTTACTTACTAGCTGTACTCGTTACAGAATGCTGTATACCAAAACAACCAGACACGACAACAGATCAGTCATGGTGTCAATATCTCTGTAACACTAAAACCAAAATTTACTGTTCAGAATATGCACAATTTTTAACATGCACACATCTTTGTGAAATAACTTTCACAACTTTCTGTTCTTTTCATTAAGGTTTCTGGAGCTGTAGAATGAATTTGCCCCACAACTTACTATGGAAAGTCAGAAATTTGAAAGGGAATGCCCCCTTTAGTCAGATTTCTGACTTGGAAAGTTGGGAAAACCACCGCAACTTTGTGATCCAAGATGGCTGCTCTGAGTATCAACAATTAATGAAAGCTGTAGTTTATACTGTGTATTAGTACTTCTGTGTACTTGGTGTCTCAGAAATTTTCGTACACAAAATGCTGTCCTGCTGCTGTCTGTACGTCTTGCTACTGTGTTTAGTATGAGTGAATACCGCACAATGCCTTTTTTTATCAACTGGCGTAACAATAGCTAACCTGGCTAATTGTAAACAATGGATGGCCGAGCGAGGTTTTCTGACTTGTTAACTGGAATGCCGTCAACTCGGGTGTGATGTCATTCCCAGCTCGACTTCCGAGGTAAACGGCACGCACAGTCTCTCTCCACTATGTCGGCACGGCCACAAGTAGCATGCACATAACTCAGAACAGAGCTTGCGGTCCGGTGGATTTCAGGTGTAAGAAAAGTAATTTGTGAGCAGATGATAGCAAGGTAGAGAAGAAAGAGATCCACATGTTTACTTATGGCTTTTTGTGGAGCTTATAGCTTATAGCGACTCCCTCTACAGCAGGACTGTGACAACAGCTGTTCTTGAGTGACGTCAAAGTTACATCAATTCCGACCTGAGAATCCAGACTGAGGTCACATTTAAAAAGATCCAGTCTGTGTAGGATTTGGACCACATATGAAAGTGACCCAAATCTGAATTGGAAAAGATCAAATTCCATGTGACTCGGCCTGTTCACACTGTTATAAAAAGATCAGATCTGAGTCACATAAGAGCAAAAAATCGCATTTGGGTCACTTTGGCCTGCAGTCTGAACATAACCTAAATGACAAAAATGCTACTTTTGTGTATATTGTGGCATATGTGTTCAAAATGCACATCTGCAATTGTAAGCAGCCTTAAAAAGTGTGACTATTACTGAGTACTTTCTCAATAAACTAACATAAATATTTGGTTACTTTTCAATTTGCAGTCTGCAGTGCTTTAGTATTGTATGACCTTCCTATGATTCCCTTTCTCGTTCACCCTGCTCTTGGCTGCTTGTTTCTCAGTTTTTTCCCGCTCCCTTCGGAGCAGGACATTTAGTGTGTAAAAAGCTTTTCTGGTTCCCATGGCACAGTCCTGTACATGAAATTGCTGGGAATACATCCCTGCAGTGCACATTCCACTTAGTGAATTCCGTGAGGTTAGTGGACATGTTTTCTGACACAGCTTGGGAGGGTAAGAGATGACACTGTCTGAAAAGGTAAATGTGGCAAAATCATTAAAGACTGCAAGTACATTGCTTTGTTCTATTGCAGGTTTTTGAAATTTTTTTTAAAAAGAACTATACACAAAACAACAATTCTGTATCTGCAATATGTAACTTTTTTAGGTTTTTCCTTTTTCAAGTTGGGTTTGTTTTTACACCTCTTTTACATGAAGTAAAGAACATATTTGTTCTCCATTTTACTTTACTTTAGATTGTGGTTGGGTCCATTTGTATACCATTTGTTCATACTGTAGTAACTGAACACATGTACCCTTAGTGTTGTCAGCATCATACTTGCTACTTATGGCAACGTGATTTCCTCATGTGTGCATCACCAATACATGCCAAATGTTTGTTTGTTTTTTTACTCATTTCAATCTGTCAAAAAAACAAAGAATGCATTCATTTAACAATGTAACATATTTTTGTCATGGTTTTTGGTTTGGTGTTATTATTTTCTTGTATTTTTGTTTAGACTCTTCCTCTTGTGTTTTAGTGTTGCCTTTGTGTTCTCAATTTTGTTAGTATGTTCCTGTTCCATGATCTCTGTTGTATTTTGTTACATTCGCCGTTGTGTATTGGTGCCAGCGTTATTTCTCTGTTTTAGTCTGAAATAGAGCTTAAGGATTGATAACTAAGGATTTATATAGTCAAATCATATTTGTCAATTGTCTATAGTCGACTGGTAGTTGAATCATATGTTTTTGTGTGGTAGGGGGTGTTAAACATTGTAGCTCTGCTTTAATCTTGAGAAGCTGCAGAGCTGCTGTCTCTATTTATTAGTCAGCATAACTTACACTGCAAATTTACAGCTAAACTGAGGCTTATTGTTGACCATTTTCTCTCTGCTCGCCTGCCATTCACCAGCCTTGTGCAGCGTTTTGTGTTAATGCTGGGCGACCGAGAACTGCATGCATGTCGCGGTTCTTAACAGGTCTATTCCGAGTAACTGTTTAAAAATGATATAATATTCTTTGTGTGGTTCAGTGGTGATAAATGATGCGAAAATCCCGCGAGGTCCGGACAACACGGCACAACACAGGCACAGCAGGAGCCTTAAGGGTTAGGGTTAAAACTATTCATTCATTCACACACTTTTCTTCAAACAAGGTTTATTAAAAGCTTCTGTCTTAGAACATTTTTATTTAGAGCATTATATGATGAATTGTATATCATGATAAGCAGTATATTAACTTATAGGGAGAAAGCCGGTAGTTTCCTGTTGTCTGATTATTTCTGATCTGTTTCACCTGTTCACTCCCTCCCTGCTGTTTACCCCTGTATTTAATGTGCTCACTTTTATTCAGTCCTTATCTTGTCCTGGTCATATGTGGAGTGTTGCGCCGTGCTGTGGATTATTCAGTTGATCATTTACCCTGTTTGCATTTTTGCCACTTTTATGGAACACAAGCTTTATTTTGAACTTTGCCAGGAACACATGTATGTTGTTTCATGTAAATAAATCACAAAGAACTGCATCCTGTCCTGTCAGAGTCTGTGCACTCTGCCTCCTGACAATTTTAAGTGATAAACTACAATTTATAAAAGTACTTGTTTTATAAGCATTTAAAAATATTTAATTGTAGTTTTGATGGTCACTGACTAGCGTTTTATGAAAATTAAAAATATACAGGGGAAAATACACATTATAACAGTGATCTTTGATGCACTGTTCCATAGTTTTATGTTTGCTATTTCAGTACTGGAGCAACTTTTCTGACTGTTGCCTAGCAAGGAACCTGAGAGGACACACCCGCTATCCTGTTTTGTATTGTCTTAGGCAGTTATATTGGTTGACACGAAGGCCACAAAGCTGGCAGAGCTCAGAGCAGCTGACAAACAAAACACATGCAAGGATATCACACAAATCTGCTGAGAGTCCTCATATCAAAACACAATTACTCCAGTGGCAGCTAATTAGCTATAATAAAAGTGGCCCATTTACACAATAAGCACCAAGGTGTTGTCCAATATCAGTGGTGGCTGTGGATTTAACAATAAAAATTAAACACTCTTTAATTACATAGCTTCTTGATTCATTCAGTGTAATTCTGCTTAACATTCAGCAATGCTGATTTGGTTACAATAATTATTACTGGCATCTCAACCATGAAGTGTGTAAAGAGAAGCGCCACAGGCTAAACTTTCAGACACAGAAATGTCATGTTTGGATTATCAACAACGAGTGATCTACATTTGATGAGTGATGGTAAGTATCATAAAAAACTATTAAATCATGTAGTAACCTATATTATACATAGTAGTTGTTAGCATGTTTATAGGCACCTAGTGGTCTCAAGCTTTGGGCAGTGTTGGTCTAAATGGTTATCTTCAAATAAACTTAGATAATTATAGCAGCACTGTTCCACCTCAGACTCTCTGAAAGTCAACGGCATTGTTATATTACCATCCTTTTGAATGAATGATCTGAGCTATTTGTTTATGCGGGGACCAAATATTAACCATTTCTTATGGAATAGGTTAAACATCACTGTAAGTGTGTTTATGTATGAATAAGATACTGTTTTTCAAAGAGTGATACCTTTTACATATTTGAAAAAAACATCACAGTCAGTGGTTACCAAAACAAATGTCTGTTCACAAAGAAACATTTTGTTCTGTGTCACAACTACTTATTATATGTAAACTGCCCTCAAGAAAGCAACAGAAGCGGGATAAAGCAAAAGGAAGAAATGTGAAGTAGCATTTAGTCTAAGTGTAAAGGTTTTACATTGTCGCGCAAGCCTTTGCAACTGGATATTGTCTTTTTTTATTTCTAACCTTACCATGTGGAACCAAATCAGCTCTTTTTGGTTTGAGTGCTGTGGCTGCCAGTGTTATATAATGCATAAAAAACTTCACGATCATGGAAGAACTGCAGGGTTGTTGATTTTCAGCGATATAAGCAGTATCGGCAGCAGCAAATTTACATTACAAGGAGTCATAACAGTCATATTCAGTAGTGTTTAAGGTGTATGTGTTCATTGCACCTGTATTAAAACAGTATATTGCTCACTGCAGATTCTAAAGGTTGAAGAGGTTGTCAATGTTGTTTTCTAACGTCGTCTTCTCTAGGGCAAGCTGATAGGAAGAATTTGAATTTAAATGTAGTCTCAAAGAAACAGTGATCAAAATCTCTCTTCCACACCTTTAAATTGACTCATTTACCGTATTTTATTACGTTATAATACGATAGTGTTGCTATATGAAAATTTGAATTTCACTCACCACCTACTGCTTTAATTGCCTACTCTCTTACCTGTGCCATAATATTTATCCAGTTACAAAAATAGAGATTTTTACAGAAACAAAATGGAAGCTACACTTGATAAAGAAGGTTCAAGCAACAGATCATCCATAAAACTAAACTGAAGTAAAAATGCCTAGGTGAGATTGTCATCATGAGGAACAAATGTATGAAATTCGTTGGACTGACATTCTTCAAGCAAGTTATTAACATGTAATTTACAATGACATCTACTCATGGTAGATAAAATTTGACTTTTTTAACATCTCCCATCTCTTAACATAACTTGATGCAATTTAAATATAAAATACAAACAAATTAAGAAGGTGGAAGAGGCTGTAACATGTTATTGCTAGTTGCTTGCCTTCATCAAACCCGTCACTCATATAGCATTTGCATTGAAAATGAAAAAGACCTTGTCTAATGTGTCTGATGAGCAAAAAGAAAGAATTTAAAGTCAAGTACACTGATCCAAAGAGGCTGCATTAGAGGATAAATTTGAGGTGCTTTGTGTGAGAGTGTGTATATAGGGTTTTAGGGAAATTATGTAAAATGTTGAGACTAACATATCAAGAGCATCAGAGGATAAAGTGATCAGGACTAATTATCAGGAAATCTGTAACTGGGGAGGTACAAGGGGCTTTGAGGAAATATCAAATGCTGGAATAAAGAAGTGAGCGCTGCACTCGGAAGAATCCCTGGATGTATGTACACACTGTAAATCTGGGGCCAGCTTGGAGGAGGGACTCTCTGACGCTGTTATGAAAAATTTAATTAGGAAGGACATTTTTGACATATCTGTCAAACTGGTGAAAAATATAAACTGTTGCTAATTTAAAGAAAACTATTACAAAAGAATTTGTTAGATTTACCTTTTGCCAGCACACTGGAAGGCAAATGTACAAGGTACAAGGTTATTTATAATGACTTTTATCACAAGATGAAGTTGTAGTTCCCTTTAT
Organism: Lepomis gibbosus; assembly: GCA_029875015.1. Taxonomy (NCBI): domain Eukaryota; kingdom Metazoa; phylum Chordata; class Actinopteri; order Centrarchiformes; family Centrarchidae; genus Lepomis; species Lepomis gibbosus. Next base: position 9,142 of record JAPMOB010203440.1, read on the forward strand.
GCTACTCACAAAAAGCAAAGATTAAATGATATACACTAGATAGATGGATAATAACAAGTCATAGAAATAAAATTGTTTTACATGGTGAAGCGCTAAGGATGAATGAAGGAGTCCCACAGCCTGAGGACCATTCTCTGAAGTATGGTGGTACGACAGTGGATACTTCTGCATGCTACAAGCTGACTTGGCTGAAATATGATAAAACAGACAATGTGGGTAAAGATTTTTTCTTTAGATTTTATTTGCCAAATAAAATAATTGTAATTACTTGATTTTCGTCTTTTACAAATTTCACCTCTGTGCTTATACATTAATGATACTTTGCTGGAAAATCATACACAGATAACAAACACACAAAAGAGACCAAAAAAATACAAATGCTGGTGTTTGCCAAAAACAGCAACATTCCCAGTTGGCGTCGTGTACATTTCATTTCTCTGTAATTGCATTGCTCCTACTGCCCAACTTTCATGAGGTGGGAAGAGTGGCACAGCTAGGTCTGTGTTTATGCAAATCAGGTGGCACAATTTTGGTATCTATCTTGGCATGAAATTATATGAACATTTCTGCCCACTGAGACTACGAAAACGTTAAGCCAGGACAGCACATATTGTGTGTTGAGTTTAGCTTCTTGTACTTTAACATACCTATACACAGTTAAATAGTGACATTATGTAAGTTGTCATTTAGTATAATGTTTACTACAGCACCCCAAGCCACTTACTGCTTACCATAGCTTCTGGGTCACACAAAAAAAAACAATGCAAAACTGAGGAATAAGATTTATACACTCATATTTGAATTTCTGATTTACATCTATAAACACATCAAAGAAAATCTGATAACGAGATTTTTTTTGTTTTTCCGTTTTTTTTATATATAATGAAAAAGATTTATTTCTTGTTTCCCTGTTTACAAATGGAAATTGGGAAACAAGCCGATTTTCGTTGTTGTTTTTTTTTTTTCAGAACGAAAATCTGTTGGCCGCAAAGTACAGCGACCATCCTCAGACCAAGGCCTACTAGCTGTACCGAGTGCATATCTAAAAACTAGAGGTGACTGTGCATTCCAAGTGGTGGTAACAACACTGTGGAATGCTCCTCCGTCAGACCTACATATGAGGTCTTGGTCGAAGCATTTAAAAATCAGCTGAAAACTTTGTTTAAACAGGCCTCCCTGTAAACTTTAACTGTGAATATTCATGTGCTCTTTAAAATAGATAATGCCTTCATTTTGATTATTTATGCCCCTGTTAATATACACAAATACATTGATTATATTGATTGATGCCTTTTATGATTTTTGATGCTTATGTATGATTGCCTGATTGCCCAACTGTTTTATTATTGCTATTGCTTATCATTGTAAAGCACTTTGTGACTTGCTTTGTGAAAGGTACCCAAAAATATCAAATAATACAAACCAAAAACTTAACAACTAGGCCTATGAAAGAGGTCAACAAAATATAACTATACTCAAAACAGCATATAAACTAAACAAACTTATCTCAATGAATGAGACACAAGGGAACATACACTGAACAAAAATATAAACGCAACACTTGTTTTTGCTCCCATTCATCATGAGCTGATCTCAAAGATCTAACACTTTCTCAATGTACACAAAAGGCCTCTTTCTCTCAAATATTGTTCACAAATCTATCAAAATCTTAGTGAGCACTTCTCCTTTCCCGAGATAATCTATTCACCTCACTTGTGACATGGTGATCCTTCTTTTTACAGGACAGCATTCAAGGTATGCACCAGTACTATAATCAGTCAGGGTCACCTGTGTTTATGTCACAGAGGTCTTAATTCCATAAAAATTGTTGCAATTAAACTCAGTGAAACTGCTAAGCTAATGTAACAAGGGGAGAGATGTGGTATAATGGGCAATGCATCATTGCATTAAATAATCACTTCAGTGCAGTCCACAAATCTTAAGTCTTTCTCTCATTTACAGCTATGGGACAGTGACAACGAGGTCTCTCTTTCTCACTTGAACTCAAGTCATTCTCTATCTGCATTACTCAAGGGACATCCATTAAACTAATGATGCCACATGAGGATGAAAGTAATGTGCCCGAAGAAAGGATTCACTTTTCCACAAACAGGAGGATAACTACACTAAAACAATATCACAGGCAGAACTAACTCAGAAAAATTTGGTATTTTTGAATGATGTGCTAAAAGTGAGTCTCTCTAAATGTTAACATAGAGACAAATTAAGGGCATTTCGAAATACTGCAATTCTATATGAAATTAAGCTAAATTCCAGAAATTTAGCCATCTGGTCACTGTATCAATTGGTACTAGAATAAAAAATTTCAAATATCAGATTTTGCCATCAATTAGCAATCTGCAGTTTTTACTAGATTGCCATCACAAGGTGTTGTTCAGTTCCTAATCCAGTTCTCTCCTATATGTGAAGGGCACACAGTGTTTTTGCTTTGTAGATAGGTTACATTTTAAATGATTGCTTATTATTTATGCCTTTAGCTTTACGGGAATCAGCTGCTCTACTCAAAGCCATGACATATGGGAGACACTTATCATCATAAGCTTGCTCTCACAAATTGGAGCATGAGCAGTAATTTTAGCTAACAATTTGAGGAGGAAAAGTGGGACAGAAAGAAGACTTTGGATATAACAGAAGTAGCAACAACAATTATATGACTGGGTTAAAGGGAAGGAATTAATTTTACAGTGGCAAGAGAGAAAGCTAAATTAACTCATGAATCACCTTCTAATCAATTGTTGTTCACTATAGGATCCATTATATCCGCTGGTTAACCCTCTTCAAATAAACCCACAATTGCTTGTTTTAGTGCACAGTTTTGAACTGGAATGTGACTATTATTAAAACAAAAAACTAAAATGTACACAATTTAAGAGTTTTTCTGCTCAAAATTCGACAAATTTCACAAATCTTGTAATATTTTCCTATTAACTGCTTTAGAATACCAACAACTGTTAGGGTTTTATCAAATCAGCCAATAAACTGTGGGCTAAGTGTGTATACAATGTAATACTTTGTCATGGTTGTAATTTTAAAATGGTTGCATCAAGCAACTCTATTAGACATATTTGTCATATATTTTGAAACCATACCGTGTGCTGACAGTAATATGTTCACTGTCAAAAGAACCAATCTCTAAAGCAACTTCCTGCAATATGCTGCATTGCCCATGGGATGTGAACAAATGAGAAAGCAATGAAATGGGCTGGGCTCTAATGCTGGAATCAGGCAATGGAGGCAAACAGTGAGCATCTGTATAATGTGTAAGAAAAACAGATAAAACGCAGAGTGACAAACACATGCAGAAATGAGTCAGTCATCAAGAAAATGGAATTAGAGTGGAGCTCCATTCAGCTTCCAGCAAAGGGAAATGAGGATTAGCTGATTTTCACTCATGAGTCATCATCCCTCAATGGTGTTACCAATCATTATGACATTCTTAAATTGATTTCACCTGGCTTGATGCTTGTTAAAACTCAAACCAATGACTGACTGAGTGCTGCAAATGAAATCAAGTCATTGATTAATTCCCTGATATTTGAATAACACTTGAGATGTACTGCTTGTTCCCTGGTCTAATAATGAAATCAAATGTTCATTACCATCAGTGCAGCGAACCCCCGTTATGTTCCTTTTTGAAGATTGCACTGCTGTATTATTTCACCAATGGGGCGGAGTTCCTCAAAGCCTACATTAGGCTAGCTGTATTAATATGCAGATGCTGATGTGTGTAATGGAATTGTGTCTGTGTCATTTAGCCTTTAAAATATACCTAAGTTACCCAAGTCTGGTTTAGAAAGAATGGAAACATTTTGGTTTGACATATTGAAATTAAATGTCAAGTAGACGTCAGTGTCTTTACGTTAGGTGTAGAGTCCTCCATCAATTCCCTACTCCCTAGTTCCTTTCTCATAAAATTATGTCTTTCTTTCCATTTAGATGGGGCATGGTATGTTCTCTGAGGCTGAGATTCAGTTGATCCATTGGCAGTAATTGAGCAGTATGGTCTTACTGTCTTGCCTATATTTTGCCTAAAATCTTAGGTAATCAAACCAAAATGGTGGTCCTAGATCACACTGTATGACAGCCATCGGTGGATGTGACAAGGTACAAAGCACATAACCAATTTCTCACGATGTGAGTTCAGCCACAGCCCATCATCATATAACTAACTAAACAGAATAGGACAGGAAATTATACAGAATACACTGACCCATTTCTCAATAAAGTTTAGGGGAAAAAATACACACGAGCATACACAAACCAAAACGATAAAGGCAAAAATGAAAAACAAGTGTGTGGATCTCTGCCATAGATGAAAATCTTCTGGAGCTGTGGCAGCAGCTGATGACATGCTCTCATATACATTTCTCTCTACTTACATCGCAGCACTATGATTCATCATCCAACAATATGACATGCACCAAAGTGATATCATACACAGATTGACACAGTCTAACACAGATTGGAACCAAGATTTTATAGTCTTAGCGAATATGCTTTAATTAGGACATCATTTCAGTGTAATCTATGACAAAGTTATATTCCGACACAGGAAATGTTGTGGCATTTTCAAAATTATTAATGCCCCTGTAAACTGAAGGCTGATGGTGAAATAGACTGCAAGTTCCACAGTGAATCCCACTCAACAGACTGCACTCACACAGTCTCTCACTGCTCTGTATCTCAAACTCTAGAAAGATAATACCTGATGTCTGTTTTATATTTGAATCCTGCAAAAATTGTATTCTTGCGGTTTTAATTGTCTAGCTTTTATAAACACATATCGAACATTTGATTGCTTGTGAGAAGAGAACATTTTGCCTCGCCACGGCAAACAATCCTCAGCTGTCTACTTTTCCCATCTGGCTTGTAAAATCTACAAAATAAAATTCCCAGAGTACACACACTCAATCTGGCTGTTTTCTTTGTCCTGTTTTTTTTTCAGGCTGAATTTCCATCCCTTTAAAAAAACACTTTCACACAGTCTATGTTAATACAGTATGAGGTAGGAAATGTTCAAACCTGGGTGTGTCGTTATTCTTGAAAACATCAGAAAGCAGTTACTGACACAGATCAGGTCACAAGATTTATTAAAATGTTGCGTGACTGTTTGCAACACAGTGAGGCGGTTCTGTGACTGTGTTGTGAAAGTGTTTTCTCAGAAAGAATCAAATCACAACAAACTTTATTCGATGCTTACAGGAGCTCTCTGGAGAATCTATTAGCAACCACAATCACAAGCCAGAGGGTACAAAGCCGTAAATGCAAATATATCTGCATGTTCTGCTCCCAACACCACAAGCGTGTGAATTCACTGCTGAACGTCAGCTCAGCCTTTATGTTCCCACATTATAAATTATCCGCTAATATTATGCTGGTTGTTTTTTTCCCAGCCTGTGCAGCCATCTTTAATGTCTTTAATGTCTTTACTTTTGGTTATAATGACTTTGTCTTACGTAATGAAGTGGACTTTCGAGTTCACATTTCAGCTTATAGTTTATAGGTTCTCAACATTCGTATTCACAAATTATCCAAATTAGAGCCAAGTATCTTTTATGAGTAAATCAGAATTCTTGTACTGTATATTGACAATCTAACCAAGGGACAAGGTGTACCCCATACTGTCTTGGTTGAGACATGGAGTGACATTGACATAAGCCTCCTAAAAACTTAGTAAAAGACAGTCTGGGTGCATCTCACAAGTTTATTTAGAATGTAGTACTGTCCAGAAACTTGTCACAGAATTAATAATAGCAGCTTAATGCATTCAGTGTTATCAGAAAATGTGCGACTCTGCTGCAGTGTAAAATAAAATAGTAATACATTTGAAAACTTCTACAGATGCATAAGAGTCAGCCACCACAAGGCTTCGTACATAATTCATTTTTCTGATGCATAAATGTACAATTTAAAGTGTTTTCTTTTTAAACAATGCATACTTACACAGAGACTAGCATTGGTGGCCCAAAATATCAAATCACATACTGTGCTCATTGCTAGGTTGTGACGTTCACATCTCAGTATTCAGAAGTGAAGCTTTGACTGAGCTATTGCATCAATTGGTATGATAATCTACTGAAATTATACATTGCAGAGTTGTGGTACATGGCTGAAAAAAGATAATTACATAATAGGTTGGTATACTAAGTTTTTTTAGCCAGATCTAGGCCAGGTCTTTATATTATGTAACTCTGTACTGTGCCACTGCGGGCAGAAATGTTTTCTGATTTCATAAACCAGGATTGTCAAGGGCAGGTCAAAACTGCAACAGGTTTACTGTTGCTATTGCTGACCAGCACTATGAGAGGAAATGCATTGAAAAACATTTTTGCTTATAAACTCTTGCCATAAGCAGATAGCATTGCAAGAATGTGTGTTTAATTTGTAAATTTTCTCATTTCCTCTTGCTATAAACATGCAGATGTTGAACACACAAACAGACCAGAAGGAGAGCAGAAGGAAGTCCAATAGTCCATGGAAAGTTTCTGCAGTCAGATATGCAATTCAGTCAAAAGGCATAGTATTATGGATCACACAATATGCATTATGTTTTGTTTTTTCTAATAAGCTGACAAACTTTTATGTTTTAACAGAGCCTGTGATTGTTAGGGGAGGGGAATCAAGGTTGTTTAAATAAATGTAGATCAAGTGACGGCACTGTGTCATGGCTCAACTCAAAGCAGACAAACCCTCTCATCTCTCCATAGTAACTGTCAAGCCTCATAATTAAGTGACCTATTATAAAGACTGTAGATGCACTGAGCAGCAGCATCAGATATGACTGACTGCAACCTAAGGACTGTGGCATTGTTGGAAAAGTGTGTATGTAATCACCCAAACAAGACAGAATGTCCAGTACAACTTAAGCTGTTATGGTAACTTACAGTCTTTCAAATAAATAATAATGTATTTTTATAAGCAAACACATTGCTGATAATCAAACACTGTAGAGGCAGCTAGGGACCAGTTTAGGCAGGAACTGAGAAATGTGAACCAGCAGGTGCTTTGCTAGCTACGATTGTGAATTAATTACCTGTAGATCATTGTAAAAAAAAGTATTATTTCTTCTGCCATAGTGTAGCAAACATAGGGATGACTTTATGGTTTTAAATGCTGTTAAATAAAAACAAAATCATAATCTGATCTGTATTTTGCATAGTTTCAGAGAATCAGCTACTCTGAATTTTTCCTACTCTGAATTTTAAAGGCTTAAAGTGCTTTAGTATATTTTTTTCCCATAGTTGTTCGCCTTGTTCGTAGATTTAATGAAAGTGATTCTCTTCCTGCTGATTTTGAACTTCACCTCTAATAATTTCTTATACACTATTATTATTCCTGTTATTGCGCTCCAATTTGCAGCTGTGTATACTTAAGAGAAACAAGTAATTATAATGAGGCGCTGACCTCATCAGGAAGGGAGTTACAGGTCCCCAACAGCATCACCAGAGTAGTACTGGTGATAGTAATTACAAATCATAATCTGATGGTTTCCCCTGGATAGTCTTTCAATTATTCTACTTTATATTATTTACCAAAACAGTCATGGCCCTTTGCGACCATATTTCTACCCTAATAACACTTTTAATTTGCATCTTATTTGTCAACAATGGTGCCACAGAGCAAAAGGAGCTCGTCTACTTGTGTAACCCCTAAGTAGCATGGGTGGTAGATCTCACTGTGGGAGACACCTCCTCATAAAGGCGGGACAGTTAATTTAGGCAGTCCAAGATGGTGACCATTCTTTCATGTTGAAACTCACACCTTGTTCATCCTTTGGACCAACAATCAACTTTAAAGTAGGGCTCCATGATTCTGATTAAAATGTTAAATAAAAATGTTATCTCTCAGAACTATGATCATGTTCTCTCAAAATTATTAGGTAAACTACTTACAGTTATTTGTTATCTTTTCTTTTGTCATGATGCGGACAGAAACACAAAAGTATAACAGAACATAAAAAATATGATCGTTCGGGTACGAGATTGCATTGGCACATAATTAAAATTTGCAAATTTAGTATTATCAGTTTTGCCACACTACTTTGAAGGTATCATTAATGAGGATGAGTCTGTCAGTCATACAATGGATGACTGGATGGATGTCCTGTCAGGACAGGAAGAGCTATATAGCTCCCTTTGAATTGTAACAATTATGATTTTTTATGTTAGATTGCAGATGTGCTCATAGTCCAGCTACTTAACCTATGGAAAACTGAATTTGGGTCACAAAGTCAACTTTGTCAAGAACAGATTGCAAAAGAGGAGTTATATAATTGCATCTGGCTCCTAACAAAGCATTGTCCATACAGTATGCGTGGGAGACAAGATTGAAACAGATGTGAACCTCTGTCCTATACCACATCAGTCATGAGCATCCCTGGATGTGTGACAAGAATAAGGTGAAAGCATCTTTCCTATACCCCTAAAGAAAAGAGCATTTGCCCCTTAGTAGCCAAACTCTTTTGCCTTTGAGAGCCTTTAAAGGATGAGAAGCTTCCATGCAAAATAGAAAAAACAACAAAAACATCCACACAGGGCACCTGGAGCTTTCATTCTCTCTACACAAAAATACTACCAAAAGATAGTTCCCTAAAGGAAGGCTTTGAGGCTCATCCACAATGCTGTACCACACCTACAAAAACAAAGTAATAGCAAAAACAAAAGGCTGTAAGGAACAACAAAAACCACATACTCTAATGCTGGTCTCAGACTACTCCTTTAGACAGGGCATTGGTGTGGTCTGCAGGTGTGAGTCTACTCAGTTCTGCAAGAAGTCAAAACAGAGGCTCTTCTCAAAGGTAGCAGCACAAATGTGTGGAAAAGCCAATCCTGACTCACACAGCTACAAACCTGCAAGCAAATCAAGAAATGCCCTAAAAAAAGATAACAGAGAAGATACTAAAAAAATCTACTTTTGAGAAACTTCACCCAGAAAGTTTTATGAAATTTATTAAACCCTGAGTTTTTTGGGCAGTTCACAGACACATTTCAAATATCCTGATGAAATGAATGAGGTAACAAAAAGAAAGGTTAATATTTAGATAAAATTCAGATTAATATACACAACCACTAAAACATGGCTCATAAACCTTCATCACTATATTAAGGAATTTGATTGATGTCTTACTTTAAAAAAATATTTAGCTATCAACTTCTCTTATCATGTTTTATCTCATTTGTTTAACCTGCTGATCAATTTTCTAATCTAATCAATTTCTGCAAATGCTGTTGACAAGAACAATTGATTTACAATAGTAAAAAGTAGAGGTGGGCATAGATTAATTTTTTTAATCTATATTAATCTCACTGTAATCTTTTTGATCTAGATTTTTTAATCTAAATTAATCTAGATTAAAATGGCTCATTTGAATTCTGCCGAAGGCATTCAGAATATGTGTGCGAACAGGTTTCAAGACAGGTTTCAAGCCAGGTGGCGCATTAGACCAGGGACTCATCTCCTGTTTCCCAAATGCATCACAAATTGCTTGAGAAAGCTGTTCTACTATGATAATAGGTGATAAAAATAAATCATGTTCAATAAGATGTAGCCTACTTGTGTATAGTGTGTGATGTGCTTTGCGTTTAGGTGGTACTTGAGACTGGAAGAACTCCTACAGTAAACTAATTCCGCATTGCACAA
>JAPMOB010203454.1:0-21438 GCA_029875015.1 Lepomis gibbosus
CGGACAGCACTACAAAATGGCGAGCTCACTATATAGTCCACTATATAGTGAGTAGTGGGTGATTTCGGACACAGCCAATGTAAAGTAAATGATCTGAAGACTTCTTGCACCAAAGATGTTGGGAGGTGGATAAAGCAAACACAGAGGGCGCTAGAAGCTTGCTGACACAGTGAATACTCACACAGTTGGAGAAATATTTTACCTGGCGAGCTAACTGTCAAAACGCTAGCCAACTGTCAGTCTCATAGGATTCCAAGTTAGCTGACTTGCTAGCTGTCAGTTAGCAAGTTTTCCATCTCTTAGTAAATATAAAAAATAAGTTAACACAGTTAATTCAAGAAACATATTTGTACCAACCACTCCTGTCTCATAACTGTATCCAACCAATTTGCAGTGCGCAGAAGCAATACAGCAGCGAGCGCTGAGCACCAAACATGTTGCCAAGATCTGGTGAGAATTTAAATACTCTGGAAACTGTTGTATTACGTGACGTCTTTTATGAAACATGTACAGGTCTTCAGGAGTGGTTTTTAAAAGTAGGCTTTCATGTCAGCTGTCTGAATGCTGCGTTATAAGAATATGACTGACAACCATGGAAATAGCGGTTGAGTAAAGTAATGACAAATGTGTTCCCATCACCATTTACGCCCATAACATCTTTATAAAGTGAAGCAGAAAGCAGAAAACTCCTCAAGCAAGAGGGTGTTTACATTTTGCTGTTTCCATCCAGATGTTCTATTCATAATGCACATGGAAACTCTGGGATGGAAACATGGCTGCTGTCTCTCTCTGCCTGGTTTAAGTTACCTGGAGAGCAACACAGGGAGTATCCTGGATCTGAAGTGACACTTCCTCCCCATCCAGTGTGACCTTTCTGGAGTAGAGCGCTCCTGTGGAGAACGAAAGAGACAGGTGGATGAATGAATGAATTGATCAATAATCGGGGTGGGTGGGTGTGGGGTAGAGCAGAGGACTTTTGCAGAGGGAAATCAGTCAGTATGTGCGTTTATTTGATAAATGGTGCTCCTCTTATTGCAAACAGATGGATGGAAACTCACCAGTGTTTGCTTCATAGTCCCCGATGAACCTCTTGGTCAGAAACCTAACAATCAGGGCTGAAAAGAACAAGAAAAGTCTAAAACAGAGATGCAGAAAAAAGCCTCTACAGTGTGCATTAAGTTTAATATCTGTGCCCAAAGCTGCTGTTTGTTGTTTCTTCTTAATCTTCCCGAACTTGAAAAAAAAACCCCACTAGCCTGCTGCAACCTACTGACCTATATATAACCTAAAAGTTTGCTCTCAACAAGTGCGCCAGGAATTTCCCTTTTCTGTGGCACATATTTTTGATTTTGAATACTTTTATAGCAGCAGAGATGAGCTAAACTAGCAGGCCCAAAATTTGACCTAAGAGAATGATTCACCAATACTCAGAATCTGATGTTGCAATCATGCGTCATCTTATACTGGTTAATGATTGTCTCGTCCATCCCTTGTTTTTGGGGGATTCTGGGCAAGGTTTTCCAAACTCTTGTCGACTTTTATGAGGTCAATTTCATTTCATTTATTGTTTAGGATCCCCTTTAGCTTCATCAAAGTAGAATTCCCCCCCTTAATTATGTATTAAAGGATATCTCCTCAGATCTCACACATTAAAGGGTCACTCCAGTGCTGCACTTTCAAAAAACAAATAATGGTTAAAGTCAGAACAGCAAAGGCCGAGGTATCCTGACTTTTAGAGACTAGCGTGGGTCAAGCTCCAAAAACCCTGGATCCGTAATGTAACTTGATTACATCACTGTGTTATCATCAGGGTTGTTTTCTCAGGCTGTAAAAAGCTCCCTCCAGAGACATTTTTACAGGCTGAGTAGCTCAATTACTTCCAACTACTTCTATTTTTACTTTTAAGTGGACAAAAGACTTATTGTGATGTTGTATACATGACAATGTGCCCTCAATTGCTAGAACCAAATAGGGCAAATAAATCTGAGGTTTATTACAAATTTTTTCACCAATCAGATAAATTAGCCACTTCTAAAAGGTGTATTGCTCTACTCATTCAGTAATTAATAATACACTTTCTATTGCTTATATTAGTAAAAAAAACAGTAACAAAGTGGAACTTAGTACTTTACTGAATTATGCCTATTATACTTTTACTGCACTACATTTCAGGGGAAAATATACTTTTTCTCACCTACATCTCCACTACATCATTATGTGACATTTATAGAAACTTGTTACTATTATAATTAAGATTTAACATGTGATCATCTTTTAAAATGAATGCTGCAAACACATCAGTGCATCAATTATAATAATCCAAAGTATAAAAGTCAAATAAATTATGACTCCAGGACTTTTAGTGGTAATAGAGAACTTTTACAGTATGGTACTGCAATTTTTACTTAAGTAAAAGATCTGAATACTTCTTCCACCACTAGATATAATAATTAGCCTTCAAGCTTAATATAAACAAGGAAATAAATAAAAAAGATGAAAAGGTACAATTTTTGAAAATGCAACATGTCGCCCCCTGTCGTTCAGGATTGTTTATTCATTTCAAACATCACTACCTTCCTTCAGACACTCGACGATATTCCTACCTCTGTTAATTAGACAAATATATCACAAACAAATTCCTGACATTAACAAGCTACTCGTTGATTTGTTGAATCAGCTGTTATTAAATGCATGAACTCCCAGCCACCCAGTTTAATCCCTACAAGGCAACTGTTGAATTTCAGCTTCTGTTTGTCTTTAAAAACTTTTCCAAATCCTGTTGAATTTTGCATTTCCTAAAATACTAGGCTACATCCATCCATACCGGTTTTCCCGACATTGCTCGCCCCCAGCACCACAATCTTCACCGTCTTGTTGGGCACACAGTCCAGCAGGGGATACTCCGGTATAGGGACCAGCAGAAAGTTGCCAGACCCGCTGCTACTGTTCATGGTTCCCGGTGCAGGGAAGCCAGTCAGCCGCATTTAGATCCCCTCTGCCCTCAGATCAGCTCTGCTCTGAAATCCAACTGTCCAACAAACCCCTCCGCCCCGAGGAAAATCACACCAGCATTCCCATAATGTTCCCGCAGGGACGGCGAGGAGAGTCTGAGGTATCCTGGAGTTTAATCTTATAGCCTAGTTTATAATTTCTGTATAAAAAAGAAGCAGGTAGTCCTTTGTGTTAAAAGGTCCAAAATTCCCAAATATTTTCCAAGTATCCCAGCTTCAGTTCAAAAATTTCCTCCCTGCTTAGAAAGTTTTAACCCCTTCGTGGAGCTTTCATCAGAGAGACGTCATTATTTCACACTCTAACACATTAATATCACCAAACAGTTTTAAATATAAGATGCATAAATAAATACAAAAGAAGTTTTCCCATTCGCACCGAGTCCAGATGCGTCCGACTGCAGACAGAGCGCAGAGAGAGAGAGGGGGGGGAAAGGGAGGAAGGGAGGAAGGGAGGAAGGGGACTTTGAACCATCCCCTCTTCATTCCCATGAGACCAGTCTAAATTGGGCTCCTCTTTCCAGCCTGGATCCAGATATCATTAAGGTTCCCGGGGCCAATAAACAAGGAAATGAAGGTTCTTAATAATAAATCTCCCAAACAAACTAGTCCAGGAGGAGACCGTAGTGGACAAAATATCGATTGTTCATTAAACGTGAGAGCACAATCACTTTCAATCAATCAAGTTTTGCTGGAGATTTTGTATATTTTATTATAATTTAGTTTTTAACCCCTTATAGTTTGACACAACAGAGAGAAAAGAAATAAGATTGTGGGAATAATTGTTTGTAATAATGTCCACTGTCATGAAAGACAGTGCATTGTAATATACAGTGGTAGAAGTAATTCAGTAAATGAAGCAATACCACAGTGTAAAATAGGCTACTCTACAAGTAGAAGGACTCTATTTTTTCACTAAAATACAAAAGTATTAGCATCAAAATCTATTTAAAGTTCTAAAAGTAAAAGTAGGCCTATGTATTATGCACAATGGTTCATGTAAGATTAATATTCTTTGAATTGATTAATGCATTAATGTGTAAACATAATTTTTATTCTGCAGCTGGTAAAAGTGCGAATTTTATGTACTGCCAGGTTAATCTATAAAAATCCATACATTATTTATTTGTTGAATGGATTTTGTATTGATTATCTGAATCTGCAAATTAACTAAGTAGACTAAATAGCAGTAGGCTACTGACAAGTGTATTTAAGGTAGGACAGCAGGAGTGTTTTCTGAAAAAAAATGCTATGATAGGATACATTTTTAAAAACGAAGAAAAACCCAAACGTAGGGTATTGAAGATAAAAGACATCAACTGTGGCTAATTAGCTAATTAACTGAAAACTGTCCTGTTGCTCAATGAAACTCATCCAGTCTTGCTTATTTTTATTCTCTGAGCTTTTTTCCTCTCCAAGAACAGGAGTAGCGCTATTTGTCGAAACCAGCACACACAGACTATGGATCAATCGTTGTGTTATTGTATTAAAGCGGAAATGACACGCAGAGAACGTCCCATACCATCAGCGGCACCGCCCGTTCATCTAACCCCGTATCACGAATGGAACGAACCTTCGGCGACACTCGCTCACTGCTGGACGGGAGAAAGCTGGTTACATATGTTAAAGTCAGACAGCTGGCAGAAACAGCGAGTAACACTGGAAGCTGCGTGTTTTATCTTCAAAATAAGATACAACAAACAAAAAAAGTATCAGATCAACTCACTAGCTTTTTCTTGAGCTTCACAATAAATAATGGGCTATAATAATAAAATAATAGGCTATCATAAACATTTTACAGTGTAATTAAATTCACGAGGTGATGCATTAGTTGAGAAAGGTTAAGCACAACGTTCAAATTTAAGTTAAATTAGTAATGAAAAAGTTGTTTTTTAGTTAAAAAATTGCTGATAGGCCTAATTGTTCTTCTAGTTTTGTCCTTTTTTATATGTATACCGGTATGTTAATACAAATCTTCTCCCCCATAATATGTTTGAGTGCCACATTGTTTTTTTTCTTTACACATATTTCTATTATTCTTTTATAACTTGCATCTTTTTATTTCATATTTATATATTTTAATATATTACAGTATATACAGTAATTTATTTGTGTCAGATGTTTGTCTAAGTCTAGCACCTAATCTCAGCAAATTCCTTGTAGGCTAGGCCCTGTATGTTTATAACATAGGCCTATAATATAATCTGTTAGGCTATTCAAGTCCCCGAGCCCCAAAATTCTCCAAACCAAGCACACGGGAGGCTTGAACTATAGGGCTAGCTAGCAGCAAATATTAAGTTTACTAGCTTCTGATAGCTTGCAAATTTGTTGCACAATTTAGTTGAGTGTGACATTTCATTTTGGGGTTGTAGTCAAGCGGGAACCTCGGGGTCTGAAAAGCATTCTCTCTGATGGGCAGCAGGGTCGACTCCACTGGTTGCAAAAAGAAGTGTGATTTTACAGAAGTCAATGAGAAAACGAGGCTACTTCTATCTAATTAATACCCATCAGTAAACACTTTCCTAATGATTTCATGGTCTCAGACGCCAGTTTCAAGCAAGTCTTCTTCAATACAACATGTTCATAAATTGTGGTCCCATTTAGAGGAAAAAGGGCGGGACTGCCTTGTGATTGACAAGTCGCTACCATGGCAACCTGGCAGTCAGGCAAGAGTGCCTTGTATCAACTGCTGTGTGTACATTTAACCAGCTCCCTTTAAAAAGCTTATTAGTAGTAGTCCATTTTTCCGGTAAGTACACTTGGTTTAAAAGCCTGTTTTTCGAAAATGTAAAAATATATTATTTATTTCCGTTTGGGTATTATTTTGAAATTCACGAGCGGAAGTCGCGCTTGCTATCATGATGCTAGCCCGTGTAGCTTAACGGTTGTGCCAGACTAGGGGCAGGAGGCTCTCCCGGAACTCTGCAGCCGCATCGGCTCTGATCATTTCAACATCGGGGTTCGGTCCAACATGGCGGCTTACGGATGGAAATACTGATGACAGTCCGAAAGATCGCCTCGATTTGTACGATGGTAAGATTGAGCTGAGATTCGGTATTGTCGTTGGGATTTATTTGTGCGCCGCGCCTCTGTCCGGTGTCTGGGTTAGTGTAGCCAGGACGCTGAGGCTAGCTGCTCTGCTTAGCCTGTTTGCTAACCTCACAGGGCAAACATGATAAAAACACACACAGGCTTTCCAGAAAGTTATACAGCTTAGCCTGTTCACAGTTGCTCCCTCCAGCTAAAACAGGGTGATTCTCTGCACAAATCAAGCTTGTCTGGCAGTTTATCGTTGGCCAGCTTTGGTTTGATTGTAGTTTGTTTACGCGAGAAGGGCAGTGTTGTCCAACGGAAAACCAGCTAGCTTAGCCTGCTAGCTCTCTGTGGCTGATTGATGGGACAAAGTTGCTGTTTGCTCACTGGTCCTCTAAATCACATATAATAATATTACACTTAATTTTAATAGCTGTTGCGCATACAATACGCTGTATATATGTGCGGTCAGCGAATGAAACTCCCCAACCGGCTGATATTGCTCTCTCAATATCTGTAACTTGTAACTGATGGACAATTTCAGCATTTGCTGCCATGGAATACACCCCAAATGTTTCCTCTATATGCGAAGACTTGGCTCATGTTCAGCTTTTGGTTCTCAAAGTAAACAACACTTTCTTTTTTTTTTTACTTAGGGGGAAAGCCCTTATGAAGGGTGAGCGTCTGTAAGGGTTAAAAAACAGTCCATTCAAAGAGTGTGGTGCTCGTGTTTGTTTTTTTTCCCTCTTAGCAATTTAAAAGATTATCTCCTCATAGTGTATCGCCTTTGGTTCCCAGTTAACCGTGAAAGCCCCTTGCTGGCTACTTAGCCCCGCACATTTAATGCTTTTAAGGAATTAAGTCTTCTGAAGTCCTCTGCTCCTAAATTTCTCTTTAGGAGCCTTTGATAATATGATACTTCATTGATCCCTGTACATAATGCCAGGAGCTCAGGGTCTGCTACGAATGCCTTGCTCAAAGACACATCAGCTGCTACATGCATCCACTTGGAAGTACAGCAACCTGTTAGTTTATATAGAGAGGTCAAGGTTAAAAAAGGTCAGGCAATGATTCAGCTTTGTTTGCTGCTGTGGCAATTAATGTGACAGCCCTGTCTTTTGCAGTGTAGCTAAGTCACAGAGGCAGGCAGGGGAGCTTAAAGCCAGAAGATTAACTTCCGACTGTAACCCATCCCGTTTCTACCCGCTGCACCTTTCAGTGCTGACAGACGGTTAGGCAGATGTCACAGAGAAGTCTGGAACAGTTTTTTTAATTTGTCGGCTGGTGCTTTTACAGTATGTGATTCTGTGTGTGAGTGTCCTGAAAGAAGCATAAGCTCTTACTGAGCCTTTGTGGCGTGTAAATGAGTGCTTTAAAGAACACACACCAGGTCATGTAACCCATTGAAGTGTGAAGGCCAGCACCTTTGTGGAAAATTTACCAGCATTTACTAGACAAAATACTAACAAGGCTAAATAGTGGCTGTGTCTGGCAGGTTTGTTTAGTCTGTTTGCACTTTGGCAGCTGACCAGTTGCTGCCCGGAAGGCATTTGTTTTTTCAGAAAATCAATTTGGCTGGTGAGACCGTGAAAGTCACTAGCAGGGCTTCATAACACAGAGCTGGGCAGTTACACCTCAGTGTTGATAATGTAGCATCCTTTTGGGCATGTCTGTTTATTCTGTTTATTCTGTATCTGTTTTCAGAGAATAAAAATGTAGTAAAGAGTCAGTAGAGATGTGAACATGATGATCACTTTTGATTCATTTATTGCATCGTCATATCAACTGTCTGCATTAAAGACAAATGGATGACAACATCAGCTGTACTACTATCTCACAATATTACAGAAACCAGAATACCAGGAGATATCTAGTCTCACCGGTCTGTATGTCCCAACTCTATGACCTCTTTTATATCACAACTTTAGCTTCCAGATTTTGGGATGTTGGAAATAATAGTACTACCTGAAATGCGTCTGTTTCAGATTATCAAAAGTGGTCGAGCACTCAAAGCTGACTGTGAAAGACTGGTCAGAATCATAGTATGTAACTCGGCTATTTTCCACTTATTTTTCTGCTAAATTCACGTGTATTACCATCATTTAAACCTTGGGAACTTTAGTTTGTTTTAATGATAATAAAATTCTTTTCTTCCTAACATCCTGTAGACCAGTCATTCCCAGCCAGGGGTACTTGTGAAAACTAGTTAGCAAATTATTAGCTAGAATTAAGGACTAAACTGCTCATATAATTAACTAAACGGTTGAAATAATAAGCTAATAATTTAGCATTGAGCTTCACTCTAAGTGGTAGCAGTATCATATTTTATATGATCACTAGTGTTAATCATTTGGTATATGATAGGTGGGATCGAGGGGTATTCGATTTCAGCTGACAGGGCCGGGGGTTAGCTTTGACAAAAAGGTTGAGAACAGCTGCTCTCAGTCTGATAGTAAAGATTAATAAAGTTGGGCACTGAGTCCTTTGACCCTGCTGTCTGTCTGGAATCTACTTTTTACTGAAGCTGGTGTCTAAAAAGTTTTTCAGTTTGCTCTGCGTAGCCCTCAGAGTTCAGTTCACTTTAATTTTGCTGTCACTTCAAACCAGTATTGAAAAGCATTGAACAAAACTATCTCCCCTTTTCCAGACAGATATTTGTCTCCCTCTCTGTTTGCCTCTACAACATCAGAAAGCCTGTTTTCATGTGCGCTGGTTTTATTTACAATCCTGCGCTGTTTGGATGTTGTATTGTTTGATAAATAACCTCAGCCAGGCCTTCATTTGCTCGCCTTTTGTTGACTTTATGCACTTGCAGTGTGATGATGAGTAACAACGGCGTGGCTCCACTTGTGCAGTTATTCAGCCCTGAAGGAAAAGCTGCATCATTGTTATCATCATCATAATCATCTTCCCCCTCCTCTCTTCGTTTCTATCTCTCTCCTCCCTTAAAATAATAATTCATTTATAGAAGCTCAGACCTGATGATACCCAGAAGCAAAAAACAGTTTGAGGACTGACAGACTTATTTTTTATTCATTGTTTGCATATTTTTGAAAAGTCAGCCATTTTCCAAAATGATTTATACATTTTTACCATCAAAAGTAGTTATAATAGTAAAACAGAGCCACTCTTTCAGAGTAGATTACATTTGCAAAGATTTCTAAACTCATGTTTTTGAGAATGATCCAGAAACCTGTAGCTGTAGAAACTAACAAGTATTTTTAATTTGTAACGTAGGATTTATGACATTTCCTTGCCAGCCAATGATGGATGAACTTCAGCCTTCACAATACAGACATGGTTTTCCCTTTTTAAAAAGACTGCCTTATTGCATTGTATTGTGTGTGTGTGAGTCTCAAAGACAGCGTGGAAACTGAGCACCGAGTTTTTACTTGATGTTTACAAGATTTTCTTTATTTAAGTTTGTAATCTCACCGTGGAGACAACTTGTGTACAAACTTTATGCCTAAGGGCCCGTGTCCATCAAAGCAACTGGTGTTGCTGGTGTTTTTACAACTTGGTAAAAACACCAGCAGTGTGACAAGGCGCTGAGCGTTTTTTCCAGTTGCTGGGAGTTGAAAAATGTTCAACTTTAGGAAAAACACTGCGCTTGTCAGTTGGCAAAAAACGCTTTGATGGAGACGTACCCTAAAGGAATCGTATATAAAGTGAAGAGGATGGGTCCCAGCACAGATCCTTGTGGAACTACATGACATTCATTTATACTTAAATTTGTTGTTTCTTTTTACACCTGTGGAAACTTGAATTTCTGAGTTTTCCACTTCTTTACACAAGCAGATATGCAACCACAGGATTTGAATATATTACCACAATGTTATTTTACAAGATAAAAATCTTATTATCTTTATTTGAATCATGTTTTGTAACCATAATTTCACCTTTTCACATCTTTTCTGGTCGGTCCCTGAATGCTTCTCTGTTAAATGCAGAGATTTAGTTTGGCTCATTGAGGAAATAAATAAATAGAATCACAGACTTTTAAAGGCACACTTTTTATGTGTTTATATATTGTTTTAACACCCAATGATAAAATTTGCCTTTGCTTGCTGTTAATGTTTTTAAACTCAACTCAATTAAAATAAAATAAAAATTTAAAACCATTCAGAGCTGAGTCATGTGACAAAATTGGGGACATTTGGGTGCTGTTGTGTATTATAACTAAATCAGGATGTGACCTTTTAATAGCACAAGTACCATGCATATATATCTGGCATAATTTAATTTAATTCCTTCACAGTAACACTTAACACAATCATGGCCTGATCTCAGTAAACTGATGGATATAGGTCTTTTCCTTTAAACATAGCACTACACAATTACACTGTCACTCTAAAATAACCATGAACTTCATGTCCAGTGATAAACCTTTAAACGTAAGGAGAAGGAACTTTAAAGCGCAGATAATGTGGTGAGACAGTCCACTTCTTGTAATATTTCTGCTGTTGCACGCATGAAATTAATGTAGCACGTGTTATCTTATGACTGAACTAACGCAGAGAAAATCATAATGTAGGAATAGAGGAACTGAAGCAAGAAACACAGCTGCAACAAACAGATGGTTGACAGTCCAGCAGAGGAGAGAGAAACTAGAGCAGGAAAACAGAAAACAATGAGGAGGTAACAAGAGGACAAAGGAGGGTTTCTAATTTATCACTCTACCAGCGTTTGGAAAGTTATGATAAATAGCATCTTTTATTATAAATTAAATGTTTATTTTACTTTACTGTTTCACACAGTACATCTTTTTGTTTTAAACCCCAGGAGGTTGTGTTGACTGACAATAGAAATTCTTCTCTCTCCTTCTCTTGCTCTTCTTCTCCAGGGCGCCAATGCCTCTGCCTTGGAAAAGGAGATCGGACCGGAACAGTTTCCCGTTAATGAACACTACTTTGGGTTGGTCAACGTAAGTGTCAAGTCAAGAACACATAAGATGTCTAACAGTGTAGCTAAAACATATCTAAGGAGCATACCCTCCCCTCAGTCCTGTGTCTTTCTCTCTCTTCGTGTCTCTCATTATGCCTCTGTTTGTTTTTTTTAGTTTGGCAACACCTGCTACTGTAACTCAGTGCTGCAGGCTCTGTATTTCTGTCGACCGTTCAGGGAGAAGGTGTTGGCATACAAGGTAAGTGATGAGAGAAACACCGTATCTGTATCAACCCCGCAGTGTTCCTGGCCTCAGGTTTGCACAGTGGACTGGGTTCTCATACTGAAAAACTTAAATACCGCAAAAAAATAATGTATTGGCCCAAATATATTTATGTTTGAAAAAATTGATTGCTTTATATTTAGAGGACTAAACATTGAGGTATAGAGAGCCTACATCCATCCCCTCCGCATCCTCCCTATGGGACTTTATTTCGGAAATAATATGTATGTTAGTCAACGGCAAGAGACGAGTTATTTTTTTTATCTTGTTTGAACTGTGTCCTGAATTATGCTGTTTTTGTCAATCTAAAAGATAAATTTGTAAGTCAAGAAAGCTGCAGTTTGTTGTAAAACTGTAAAGTAACAATTAGTTTTGTTGACACTGTAAGGCTAGCTAATAGGCTAAAAATAGGCTAATACTATCTTCTTGTGACTGATAGAATCAATGGCCGGAGCAACAAAAATAACACCACAGTTTTAATAAACTGCAGTTTAACTGGTTTCACCTGTTCTTGTTTAACAGACGTGTGTAGTGGAGTGACGCTTATTTAGTAAAGAGAAAAATGTCGGACAAAAATGTGAGTTCTTGTCCTATATGTGCAGTGTTTCCCACAGAATGAGAGAAAGATAAAATACTTTCTCTATTAACTTTCTTTACTGCATCAAGAGTTACTTGTGCTACTATGTGTCACGATTAGGAGCTCAAAGAGACAGTTTGAAAACTACTCAGACTGCAATGTTGGCTAATATGTGACTGATAAGACAGAATGAAGATTTAGCTGCACTAAATGTGGAGTTTACAGCATGCTATGCTTTGAAGTATGTTTCATGTTTCACTTTTAGATGAGGGATTTAAGAGTGAGGGCTACCTAATCCTGGGCAGACCTTCCCAGCCCAACAAGTCTGATTTAAGAGTTCACACTTATGTAGAAAAAATCTATTTATCTGTGTCTTCAGTCACCTTAAGAGAGAGACTTCAAATGTCCTTTTGTTCCTCACTTACCTCTCACCTGATTCATGACCTAAATAGGTCATTGATGTAACATTGAGGGTGCGTTTATGGTGTTGTCATAACACTGCCATGAGAACCATGAGATAAAATCTCATGGTTCAGGCTGGATGATTGATTGTTGTATGGCCTCTGTTCTGTAATGTTTTAAATCCATAGGGGTCTTGTAAAGTACTTTTTAACTTTGTTTTGATAAGTGCTCTATGATTATTATTATTATCATTAATATACATGGTTATTTTAGCCAGTAACGTGTTGCTTTGGATGGAAGTTTTACTAATGAATGAAAGGAGAAAAAAACATATAGTTCTGCTGTAGATTTCAGCGCGTGACTGTTGTTTATGTGAGGTGAGTGTGGTAGAGTTTGTCCAAAGTGAGCACCGTTCAGCTGCATTATTCTCTACAGTACAACAATATATATTTAATGCTAACCAGTAATGGTTTAATATTAGATGAGCTGTCATTTAGAAGAAACTTTTTAATGTGGAAATGGATTAATCGGGCAGATATCTGGCATTGAATGGACTATCAATACTTCATAGTTGTGTACATCGGACATAGTTAACTGTATGCTGGTTGTTGAAGTCTCTGTGGAGTGACAGTGGGTGTGTCGTCCTCTTTAGGTGCAGCCGCGTCGTAAGGAGTCCCTCCTCACCTGTCTAGCTGACCTGTTCAACAGCATCGCCACGCAGAAGAAGAAGGTCGGAGTCATCCCTCCCAAGAAATTCATCTCGCGGCTGAGAAAAGAAAATGGTAGGTATCGTTACAGTGTGAGACTGTATTGTCAGGGATTAGAGCGTGATTTTACCCTCTGGTTTAAAAAATGTTTAGTGTGTTGATTTTTTTGTTGAAGTTTGGTCTGCCAGAATGTGCAGCTGAAACTTAAACATGTAACTTCCTGTGTTATTTTCACGAAAACATCTATCCAGCGCCAGGCGTTTAGAAATGTTAAATCTGAAAGGTTATTTCATCGGTGATTTGTTAGACTGACTTCCTTTCACCGCCGAGAGACTCAGACGAATTAGGCGTTTGGTGAGGGAGAAAGAGATGAGGCGTAGAGCGGAGAAAGGAGAGAAGAAGAAGAAAAAAGAGGCAGCGGAGGGTTATCGCAGCTGAGAAGTTAATCTCACAGCTGAGGAAATCAAATTGTCAGCCAAATCTTGGAGCGGAAAGCAGCTGAAAAAGAAGCAACAATCTTAATTAGCTCTATTTCTCCTCGCTGACACATGCTGATGTTGTTTATTTTCTGTTCTCTCTTTCTTCCCCATCTGTTTCTCTCTGGCTTTTTTTCCACCCTTCTCTATATTCCTCTTTCTGCCTCTCTACGTCTTTATACCTCCTTTATATTTATATATTTTTGTCGCGCTACATATTTCTGTCTTTTCACATCTGTCCTTCTCAGAGCTGTTTGATAACTACATGCAGCAGGACGCCCACGAATTCCTCAACTACCTCCTCAACACCATTGCAGACCTTCTCCAGGAGGAGAAAAGCCAGGAGCGACAGCAGAATGGAAAACTGGTGCAGAATGGCGGCGGAGGAGGAGGTGGAGGAGGTGGAAGTGAGGGGGGAGGAGGAGGAGATGGGGAAGGAGGAAAGGAGACACAACAGACTTGGGTCCATGAGATCTTCCAAGGAACGCTGACTAACGAGACTCGCTGCCTCAACTGTGAAGCTGTAAGTGTCGCTGGCCTGCACGTATTCACTGCAGGAGTGACACCAGCAATTTTCCCGCAGTTTGTTAGGATTTAAGTAAAGATTTATTTGCCACATTGAGTATAAAATGAGATAAAATAAGATATAACTGTACTTATCCAGAGGGAAATTGTAGTGCAGCAGTACAGTAGGAAAGAGTGCAGATCCAAAATATACATAATGCCAAAAATATAAACAAAGTTAACGGTACGGAGTATAAATTCAGCTTATAAAATATAAATAATTATAAATAATAAACAGACCGGACTGTAACAGGCACAGAAGAAGTACAGTGCGGCCAGTGTCAGTACACTCTTGTAAACAACTCTTGAACCCACACTAAAGATTTACTAACATTACGACATCATTAGTTTCCCCTGCTTGTCAAAATCTTTCAAGATTGAGTTGATTCCGAGTTTTCTGAATCAACTCAGTCTTACAAAGTACATACAGTGCAATATTATTTGTATCTTACCAAGAAGAAGACAAACTTTATGAAATTTTGTATTTTTTCATTTCACTCTGTTATTGTTATTAGTACACCCAGTCTGAAACACATGAAACAACACATGGAGAGATGTTAGAGCGAGGGGGTCGCTCAAGGCCTCCTTCAGCACCTCTCCAGCTACCAGTCCACACTCTGAGCTGGAACTGCCGACCCTCAGGTTTACAAGCCAAGTCCTTAAGTGTGAGCTACAGACACCAAAAGGGAATGGGAAGGGTACATTTGTTCTCTGCATTTAAACCCATCCTAACGGGGGGTTTACACTTGAATCGGTGGCGTAAATTAGGGAAGAAGAATGAGACTGCAAGCTAGCAAACACAGATGTAAACAATACTGGATTTATGATACATAAAAAGTCGGCTGTGCCATGTTTTATTGAGGAAGGAACTCCATCAGTGTGTTAGATCTCAAGCATGCACACAAAGTGTGAGTATCACTGAACATAAACATTACTTTAAACTCCACAGGAATGTTTACAGCGCCTGTTTACCTCATTGGGCCTTCATCTGTTCATAATGCTGCATTACAAAACGATTTATCTATTAGAGTAAGAGAATCTGTGTGACCTTGAGTGTTTTAACTTCACTTTGCAGGTGAGCAGTAAAGACGAGGACTTCCTGGATCTGTCGGTGGATGTGGAGCAGAACACGTCCATCACGCACTGTCTCAGGTAACACAGGGCTCTCATCAGTCATTCATGACATTGGGACTCGTTTTTTTTTTTTTAAATAAATGTTTTTGATTTGTGTTGATAAATGTGTGTGTCTCTCTCTTAACAGGGGCTTCAGCAACACAGAGACGTTATGTAGTGAATACAAATACTACTGTGAGCAGTGTCGCAGCAAACAGGAAGCCCAGAAAAGGTATGTGACGGCTAGTTGCCTTGTTCTGTTTTTCTTGAAAGTTTAATTGGTAACAAGGAGGGCAGGTCATTAACTATCTTTTTAAAGCAACTTTCTGACACAAAGCTCACGGGGATTGTTGCTTTAACCAAGTGCAATCATGAAAAGAGTTTGTGCGTTTTGTTAATAGGTGCCGTGAGAAGGTTTCATCTAAACGTCTACTGTGTCTCTACATAGCTGTGTGGGTGTGGGAGCGCTTATAACCACAGTGTCACACCGCTATCTGTGTTGTTGCTTAGCACGGCTGCTCTTAAGTTTTTCTGAGCGAACATATACGGTAAGAGTTTGTTCCATTAGAACGAACCCCGAAACCACATCTGACATTATTACCACAACTATTCAGGGCCTTCCTGTTATATTCTGACAAGTTCAGCAGCGCAGGTCTGTTATTAACCACTGCACAGCAGCCTAATAGCCGCTAGACGTTGCTCTTTCAGAGTCGCTCTGTGTTCAGTTTTACATGAGTGACTCTGTGATAAAAAAAACTAAACCAACTGGTAGAAAGTATCAGTCCAGTGCGTCTACATGTATTTTTATACGTACCATCCACCGTTTTTGAGCACCTGCTAAGTGCACCAAGTAACATCCATTAGTTTGAAAGGCCCATGCTGTCACCAGCAAATGCACCTCGCATTAACACTGAGCAGAATGCTGCGAGAACGCGAGCCAAAGGTTCGGCCAAATTAGGAAACGCAGAAAGCGTCTAAAAACACACTTCCTGTTCGCGGTAGGTGGTCTGGACCAGTAATGGCGTCAACATGGAGAGCTTTTAGCTGTCTGGGGACAAATCGCCCTTGCTGCCTGTCTTTGTATGATTCCTTTTATGAGCATTTCTCCTTTATTCTGTCTTTGATTTTAAAATGTTCTTTGTAATGTAAAACTCCCTGTTCTTGAGAGTGCTGAGTGTGTAGTACAGCTCACAGATGAATTCTGTTTGCTAGATTCTGACATTCATCATATCACTCGGTGCTTTTTCTGCTGTGAAAGGAAAAAAAAATCAATTCCACCAAAGCCTCAGGAACCCCATTAAAACCACTTCAGACCATTAAAACCTCTTCTCTCTCTCTCTCTGTCTCTCCATCAGGATGAGAGTAAAGAAGCTGCCGATGATCCTGGCCCTCCACCTGAAGCGCTTTAAATACATGGACCAGCTGCACCGCTACACCAAACTGTCCTATCGCGTCGTCTTCCCCCTGGAACTCCGCCTCTTCAACACATCAGGGGACGCCACCAACCCTGACCGCATGTACGACCTTGTGGCTGTCGTCGTACACTGTGGCAGGTAGGTTCTTATTTTAATTACTGTTTTTTATGTTATGGACTTAAGTTCTCCCAGAAATGGCAGTCGTGTGCCGTGAGCAGATTTCTGTAAACGGCTAATAGGCTACTGAGTGTGTTGTCTGTGGTATTAAGCACCAGATAAAACACATTTATAAGGCACATCTCTCTCATAGCTCTCACTGAACAGTGTTTGTCCTGTTTTACTGCGTTTATTAACTCATCCTGTCAGAAAGGACATAACGTGACTGGATCTCTGACCTTCCAACAACGACATTGATGTTGCACAAAATTTTACACACATTTTACTTTCCGTTCATGAATTACACAGAATATTTCTGGCGTTTGTCAATGTTTTGGAGTTGTCTTGTTTGAATAAACATTATTGGTCAATAGACAAAACAGTGCGGGGGCTCAGTGTTTAAGTTCAGAATAAATTATTGATCCGTTCAGTGCAAGCATAAGTCGCAGGTTCTGTCTGTGTAGACAGGCCCATGAAACAGAGTTAATGCAACATAGAGTACAAGATTAATAAAAACACTGTGTCTACCCAGCTTAACATACAAGACACAAGATTCAGGATTAACTTTATTGTCCCACAAAATGGAAAATTTGGCTTGACCCATGCAGAGCCACAAAAAAGAAACAAACATCTCACATATAACCATACAAAGATGTTAAAGAACACAGAGGCTGCTAAAAGCGCTAAACAGACACACCTCAATGAAGCAAAGCTCTCCTTTCAGTAACAGCTTTCCTTATCTGACACTATATATAAGTTTTATTGACATTGGCATAAATTATTTCTTAAATCTGTTTAACCTGCAATGGGGGACTCTAACCCTCGTCAGCTGTAGGACATGGGTTGGCTCAGTAACTATCCTACTGGTTTGCCTTAGAGTAGCGTAGGTTACTGCAAGGATGGATGCTGTCATACCCCTACATTTTCCCATGCAGCCCAGTTTGGACTTTAGTTGCAGGGAGAGGTTGCCAAACCAAGCTGTGATAAGGCTCTCTAAGACTGCCTAACTTACAAGCTAACTTATCTAGTTTTGTAGATCAAACACTTGGACCAAGAATGATCTGTCTGCCACGTTTAAACCAAGAGTTTGATCATCTTATCGAATTTACTAATAAATAAAGAATAATAAATGGCTTTATTTGGAAAGAACTTAAATAGGGCTTCACATTAAAGAAGTTAGTAAAGATAATAAATAATAACACAAGATAAATATTTTTATAAAACTGCAGACTGTTAACAAGTGTCATGCAAACATGGCTTGCTGCTGTTCAGTTGAGGTGATTCAGGGATCTGGAGCGTCCCCTGAGGCTGATTAGCTGACGTCAGCCGATAAACAAGTGAGCTTAATTAGTCACTGGATTGTCTTCAACCAGCAGTGGAGTGTGATTTTTATCTTCCAGTGGTGCTTTTCTCAGGTGGGAAAGCATTTTATTTAAACACAAAGGCAAATTTAAAATGGCGCTGAACTGTTTTAATTACAAGTTTGTACCTTTTGAATGTCGCTCCTGACCACACATTTGAAGGTTTTCATAAATCTTCTTTGGAGATTACCCAAAAGTCTCTGAACGCAAGGTTTAACATTATATAATGGTGTTTTTAGAGCCAATATCTCATGTTTTCTCACTGGCGTTGCCTCAACTGTAATGCCTTTGACTAACTCTTTTCATAATGTCTCATTTGTTTTTCCTCCTCTCTGTCTCTGCACTGCAGTGGTCCCAACCGCGGACACTACATCACCATCGTCAAGAGCCACGGCTTCTGGCTGCTGTTTGATGACGACATCGTAGAGGTGAGATGTGTTTTTTCATTCTTGCTTTCCTCTTTCTTTTTGACAAACACATCCAATTTAACTTCTCATATTTTTTAGTATTTGTTTTAAAAAAGGCATCTGTTTAATTTTACAGCTGCATACAGGATGCCTTTACATTACAAACTAGTACACATATTAAATGAAGATTCAGTATCCTGTTCTGTACAAACATTTCTGAGATACTGCACGCTTTATTTTTCTCAGTTCCACTTATTATATATACACACTTATTTCATTGCACATCATGTCATGTCCTTGTCTAAACTTCCCCATTAAATACTGTAGAGGTGGAAATGAGCCACCGCTGCTTCAAAGTCAAGATTTAAAAAAAAAAAAAATTGTTTTGAAGTACAGCCGCTTAGTTTGATAATGAACTTGAAACCGTTGCTTTTTTTTAATATTTAGACATTACCATCTGCTAATAAATCTATTTAAAATAATCTAGACCGCTTTGCTAAAAACAAGTTTCAACAGAATTAAGAGTCAACATTGTTCATAAAAATACAGAATAAATAAAACATGAAACAGGCTTTAAAGGTTCAATGTGTAAGTTGTAGTGGCATCTAGTGGTGAGGGATGTGAATTGCAACCAGCGGCTCATGGTGCATTCACATGCTCCTCGGATGGCCCCCGTCACCCGAGATATGAAGTTGTTCTTCCCAGTTCAGTGTGTGCGTGTTCATGTGCTCCTAAGTCATAATGTTGAGACAACATGGACGCTACTACGAAGATTTGTTGGACTAGCATGAGGGCTGCAGCTAACGATGATTTTAATATTCAAAGTTTCTATAGATTGTTTCAACGATGCTTCGTTTAAGAAGTACTTTTGCTTGGCGGCGCCACAACACTCAGACATCTACTTCATGGACAGCAAACTAACCGTTATAACCATATATCAAATTACATGTTTGCAAAATATGTATATGTAATACCTGATCAGACTTCTGTATACTTCTATGCATCTTTATGCAATGAAATTTTAATGAGGAAAAAAAAGACTCAAATTATTCCGACATAACATGAATGCACCGTCAGTCACTGTTGAATAAGTGAGCAGAATTAAATATAGTATGTGATAAAAGTATTATCTAAGATTTGAAAATTATTTTAAAGTACAGGCATAACAGTCCTTTCTAGTGTTTAACCTCAACAATGAAAGTAAAAATGTTCAACAGGTGTAAAGAGGATATAACAGGTTAAAGTGAAATATCTTGAAGTCAGTAGAAACCCAGCTGACTGTCATATTGCTGTGCCACTTTTAGAAGACGTCAGTTGAAATACAGATGAAAGACTGAAAACACCATCAGCCGTACAACGTTTCCCACCACGTCCAAACCAGACAGGAATTTTAAATAGCCCTCCTTCCAGACTCACAGTAGATCCCGGCGCCCCGAATGTTGTGTCTGGATGTCCTACTGCAGGCCGGCCTAACCTTTGCTAAAGAACGAGGAGTTAAAGAGGGTTTAGCGATCAGGATACGATTAGAGAAAAAGGGATGGATGAAAGTATTCATAAAGGAGAAATGCAAGAATGCAACAGGGGAAAGAAAACAGAAGAAAAAGTGGATACCTGCTTCTGATTAGTGTGCAGGATCAAGCCCAAAGCCTTGTGGACAAGATCTGGAATGACAATAATGTTTAACTTTAACACGTTTGTCTTCTTTCTCCTCATCCCTCTTTCCCCCTCAACGTCACTCCTAATGCTCAACACATACCTACTTTTAGTTTTTCCTTGGAATTGAAACTTTAACCAAATGTCAGTTTGACCCATAAGACCCGTACAGCGCTCGATCGGGAAAATTCAAAATATGACAGACTGCTGCTCCGTCTGCTCCCATCACTCATCCTCCTCCTTTTTCATTTTCTGCAATCTGCAAGTAGGTGACGCTGATAAGGAACTTTAACTTCAACGATGTTTTTAACTTTTCATAAAAGGCAACTAACAAACAATCTTTCACTCAAATAAGATATAAAATGTTGGTTGTCATGAAATCGCTGCTCCGCCGATCCCCTGCAGCTTCTGCTGTAAAACCATCTGCTCTCCTCGCTGACGTGGTGACAGGAGAAAACATGGCAGACGGCACAGAAACAACACATCTGACATCCTTCTAGCATGTGTGAAAGCGCTCAAGTTTCCCAGCTCCCCTCTCTCAGCACGCTGCCGTCCACGCTGCAGCTGATGTGACAGCAGTCAGAGATGTAACAGTGATGTGATGATTTCTCACTCAGAGTAGAAAAATTTACCAGCAGCTCCAACCCTACAGCATATTAAAAGTATATGAAATCAGAAGTGCTGCTTTACTAGGATGTGGTGCGAAATGTAGCTCTCTCTAGTCATTGGCAGCAAACCGCACGAGTACGCGGCCAAAACCTCGGCATGCTGCTGTGTTTCAGCTGGAGCCAAGTAACCTTTCAGTTTTGTTATTTTACTTTCGTCACGCCAAAAAGAACGGTATGCCACAGCAATCAAGCAATCAGTGGTTAACTGGCCGTGCAGTCATGATGGTTTAAACGTTCCAGGGTTTGTCAAGTATAAAGTTGCGTAATAGTCGTTTCACTCACTTTCTGAGACTCTTGTCAAGAGAGTTGCATTGCTGTGTGCACTGCATGATGGGAAACAAGTCAGATGCTGTAGATTCGTCACACAACAAGTGATGACTGTGTAATTTAGTTACTAATTACAGGGCAATTAGGAATTTCATTTTTATTGTTTATTACTGGAAGCGCTGTTTTGTTCGTGCCTAAAGTCTAGTTTTACATATTTGCATGTTCATCTTGTATACCACATTATATACAAGGAAGAGTTTTATGAAGTGATTCTGTAAAATAAAGCATTATACAACAATCTTTTAGTAGATCACTACAGCACCGGCCAAAAACTTTAACAGTCTACCAAAGAAATGCTTCAGTTACAGAACGGGGGAGGAGAAGGAGAGGTAGAAGGGGGAAGAGACAGGGGTAGAGGGAGAAAGAGTCAGTGGGAGAGATAGAGTAGGTGGGAGGCAGCGACA
>JAPMOB010203468.1:0-24456 GCA_029875015.1 Lepomis gibbosus
GTCACGTTATCGTCATAAAAAAAAAGTGCGTCAACGAAATCATTTCGTTATCGTCATCACTGACGAAAACATCACTGATGGACAGCCCACTTATCAACTCCTTTCACATCCAGGGTGCCACTCATTACTCATGTATTCATAGCCTTTGCGATGTAATTACAAGACTAATCACAACAAACTATCTCCTTCACTACTGAACCAGCTGTCTGGGAAATGTGGGCACGAGGGAGTCGATGCAGCTAATCAGTTCAGTGTTCGCTGTTTTCTTCAAGATTACCACTGCAGCTACATAGTACTTTGTACATATTATCTAATTTTGACAAAAAATTTATAACACCTTTAATAAAGAAAAAACATTGATGCCTTTTCAGAATGAAAATCTGAACATGTCAATCCCTCACTTGTTTAATAATAATTACAATGACTTATAGGGAAGCAGGAAAAGCAAAAAGAAACCTGTGCAATCACAGGTACGACAACTGTGCAAACTCCACACTGATAGTACTGGTAGTCAAGCCTGGGCGGCCACAATATCAACATTCAAAAAAATCTTATATCTCTATCTGCATCACCTGTGGGCACTTTGCTAGTTTAGAGTGTGACCTCCCTGAAACGACAGAATAGTGACTATGGTGGTTCTATTTTTCCCAGAGACTTCAGCCAGCGGAACTGGGGTATGGCCCCATTACTGTTCCATCTGTGAGGGCCACCACAGCAGGCTCTTATCTGTGCCTGTTTCAGGTACCTCCAGTGAAAAAGCTGTGACAAGGACCCATCCAGCTAGTGCAGTCTCACAGGATCTGGCCACTATAGGATACACTCCTCCATGCAGTCACACACACATACGGAGACGGATTATCTACAACAGTGTCAAAACTTGCTCATCAGTGTGAGGCAGCACTGACAACTTCTGTAAAAGGGCCCCATCTAAATAAATAGAGGCCATTCTCACACTCCTCTTTTCTCTCAACCCTCCTCACCCCTCCCTCCAAAAAACCCACAGAGACAGTTTTAGGGCCTCATGTGAATGAAGAACTGTGACCAAACTCCTCCAGGGAGGGATACTCAACAAAAAGAATGCACCTAGCTGGCAGTGCTACACCTGCCACATAATTCTTCAAAGCACAGAGAACACACATACACAGTGCGCTGAATGCCTGCTTGTGCAATGCGGAAGCTATAAGAAACACGTTCTTATGGGGATACATTACTCATAGTAAACACATGGCAATGCTCAGATCAAACAAGTTAAAGCTACTGCACAGAGAATCCACGTGCACTGGGTGCTGATGCTTTGGACTGATGAAATAGTAAAATCTCATTAGGTGCTGGGTTGAAAGCTGGCCCGGTGCTGTCTCTTTTTCAATTCTCCTCCCTTTTTGTCTTTTTCTCTTTGCTTCTGTCAGTCTCTCTTACCCTTTTTCACTCCACGTCTTCCTGTATCTCTCTGTCTAGCTGTCTCTCAGCGGTGTTGTAAATGAAATCTGTTGAACTGCTGAATTTAGCAAAGGTTTATATCTAGAAAACACAAGGTCATGCGGCTCCCCACCTGCTTTACTGCAATTTCTTTGCCGTGTGTATTTATCACAGATGCAGCCATTTCTGCACCGAGGGCTGTGCCATGCTGTGCATACGCTCACTTTGTTACCCCCGACAGAAATGCCTCACCAGGGAGAAGCCTTTAGTAGAGCACATATAAACTCTTGCCTTTTAGTGGCATGGGAAATGCTGAAATACATACATTTATGGGGTCTGTTTCTGAGCACTGTACTAAACTCAGAGTTTGACCTTGCCACTGCTTTGCACAGGCTTTTCAAAAATGCTGACGAGACTGTTTTAAACAATGGATAATTAATGTTCTATTTCCCATCCTTAGGAGTGGTTTAGATATCTGGTCATGTCATCAGACAAGTAAAACATTCTACTTTTACATAATACAAAAAGGGACGTTGGGTGGCAGGTTGGGATGTGAAATGGAAACATTTGCTGGAGTGGTCTCATCTTTGGTTAAGAGAAGCGAAGCGAAGCTCCACAACTTGTTGCCTTCCATCTGCATCTTCCAGTCAGAACCATCAGATAATGAAAGCAAACAGAGATAACAGAATGCCGATGGATCTCTCAACAGGCCTGCATTAACGCTACTAATGACACAGTGCACTTTAGGGTGAGCTTTTGATGACACAGACTGATGTTTCCATATGTCCAACAAACATGGGAGGCCCCGCATAGCTGGGTCAAAAAAAAGTACTGTGAGCAGCGTTGGCCCGAGTGTAGCAGCATGATGAACGGGAGGGTATCCCTGTTCCCTCCCCCGGTCCCCATAATTCATAGCAGTCCAGCCTTTTGCACAGCAGTCTTTTGTTCTTCTGAGAATTTTGGCAATCAGAGCCACATGCTGCATGGACATTTATCTTACTTTCACAAAAATGTGGGCTTAATGACATAATTTGGGGTACTATGCTAGATTGACGTGGCAGAAGAGCTTCAATGTGTGGTCTCTCCACAAGCACACTACAGGTCAGGGGTATGAGAACTTGTTTGTTGTGTGCAATAAATGGCACAGGCAGGCTCTTTTAGCTGACACATACACTGGAGAGCAAGAGAAATTACCGTGGGACCTTTGTGCTGGATGAAAGACACAATAGGACTAAGGGGAAATGTTTCTCAGCTCCAAGTTGCACAAGGTGAGCTTAGCAATCAGCCACCAGTTTCACCCCAGCTAAGAGAATTCATTTAGCCTAGAGCCTGGAAGCACACAAGACAGTCTCTCTTCCTACCAGATCCAGCAGATGCTTACGACTACCATAGTAACCTTTAAAATATGCCTCACCATCTGATTTCAGTTTTAAGCCTGACATAAGGAGCCACCAATAGAGGGTAGTACAGAGAAATAAAAAGAGAGAGAGAAAATGAGAGTGATGTGTAAAACTCACAAAATAATCCACGTTATACGGTTATACATAGCAGTCACTGCTTTTCTTATCCAGCGAGAAAAACTGAGATGCATGTTATCAAAAACTTTCCCTTCCAAACAGTGCCATTGAAGCTTAAAAAAAACCCTTTATTTTTTCAGGTATCAGAGAACAGTCGAACAAACACTGTTTTCCATTCAGGTGTGCCTGGGCAGTCAGACTGTGTGGAACAGGAGGTTTGTAAAAGCCGAGAGGATTCTCTTTTAGCAGAGACAAAAAATGAAAACAACCTCTTAAATCCACCCCAAAGCAGCCAAAAAACACACAGACACATCAGCCAGATAGCACTTCTTCAAAGTAAACCCGCTCAGGATATGAAATGAAATGATGAAGAGCAGGTGAAAAACATTGCACACATCAGTGCTGCCGCTCAGACAGAGCTGAAAATAGTTCTCCACACCTGACTGGAGAGACAGAGAGAATCTGAAGGATGGACAGCAATTCGCGGTACTGTCGGTCTGGCTGTACACTTCAGGATAAATGATTGATGAATGAGTTTTACACTCCAAAGCCTCACAGCTGACAATTATATAACTAGGTAAGGTGAGGTAAAGATGATGCAAGTAGTAATATGGAGACATTTAGAACTCTAAGAGTTACTGGCAATGTAAATTGTCTATGGGCTATCTGAAGCATATCCCACAGCTCAGGCTGTTTAAGCATCTGTCTACCCATGAGTAGTTGAATAGTTTGGCTTTCTATAATAGGTCACAACACATTCTTGTTGTTCTTATGTATAGAATGTTTGTATATATTATAATAATAATAGCTTCACTTGAACTCAGACAAATTGTGACATAACATGCTGGCACAGACAAGTGAACCGCCAACATTTGCTAGTCATTGGTGCCTGGATGCCAGGTAGTGGAGTTGGTGGGTCCCACTCTGTCACCACAGAATGTTTAGGGAATTAAAAACATATCGAAAGCTTGCCATTTTATGAAATGTTTGTATATATATTTATATATGTTTTTTACATATTTTGTTCGCACGTTGCTTGTAGCCTTCTGGATTTTGTCACAAAGACTCTACACAGCCTCACTGTTCAGTTTGCTGACTGTTGAGAAACAGTAACGCGAGCTAACAATCTCCTCTTGGTTTGCATCACTGGAGACGCTGGCAGCCATGCTGATGCTCTCCTCTCCCATCACCAGCTGTGTTATTAGGTGGTGGACCATACGCAAAGCACTGTGCCAGTGATGGTTACAGAACGGCTTATAGCACATATACAGATGTGACTGG
Source organism: Lepomis gibbosus (assembly GCA_029875015.1). NCBI lineage: Eukaryota > Metazoa > Chordata > Actinopteri > Centrarchiformes > Centrarchidae > Lepomis > Lepomis gibbosus. The sequence continues at coordinate 4,215 of JAPMOB010203468.1, forward strand.
ATAGATCTGTGCTGTGCCCCAAGAATTTAGGAATTTATATTGTAACATGGAAGCAACCTTCAGAGAGTAAATGTATCGAAAGAGTTAAACGAATCTGGACAACAGCTCTGATTGTCTGTAGTCTTCTCCCAAACAGACACACACACATTTTCCTACGTCCATGTGTAGTTGTTTCACTTAGATTTTTTTTAAAAGCCTGTCAGCAGCATTTTGTATAAGTTGTTTGGCTTGCTAAGACCAAAAAAATAGTGGGATGTATTAGTCAAGTCTGGAGGAGATAAACGCATGGATGACCTTTTCTAGATCTGCAAATACAGCAGACCTCCAAAGAGGCCTCCAAAGGGGCATGCATATGGTTTTAAAAAGATCACATGCTTCATTGGAATACTGTGGAAGTTGGCCTCAAGCAGTTTGATAGTGACACGGGAATACATTTAAAAACTGCAACATAAACAATGAAGATAAATCCGCAGCCTTCAATGTTCAGTACAGAAGCAGCTGATGAGGCAGTAGCTGTTTCTTGTTCCCACTGCTACCTCTACACTAATCACAATTAATGATGCAGATATGTAGGCTGCATCAAGAAAAATATTACGTCATGTCAATGTATACCTGGTTAGCACTAAACTGCAGGATCTAGCTCGCACTGATTAACATGTTGTCATAGAAACAGTAGACACAGAAATCACAATCTGCCAACATACGGCTAAGAATGGGATTCACACCTTATGTGGGTTTCTGCACCATACAACATAATCATTAATTTAGAAGTGTATGGGGCTGTAAAGATGCTACTGTACACATATAATCATGTATATAGTAGATTAATACTGTATGAAATGTACTGAATGTTCAGCACTCGCTACATAATTTCCATTATTATGCTGTGCCTGATAAACTATACAATAACAAACGTGGAATTACGGCTGTATGCAAATCTAATCTTATTTGTTGTTTACAAAGTACCGTTCCTCTGAGACACTTGATCAGAGAGTACTTCTTCTGCACTGGCAGTGACATCATGTGTAAACAATGAGAGCTGCAGTAGGTGTGTTTGGGTGTGTGCGTGTGTGAGTCTCTGGAAAAGACAAGACTGGAGGCAGGGGCCTTCTCCCATGTTGAGACTTGGACGAAAATTTTGTGCGAATACAGCAAAAAGCCTGTGACAGCGTGCTTAATTATTTTTGGCTGTAGCAGGCCCTGCCACTGCCTGGTTTTGCCCAGCAGTGCCGGCCTCTCAGGGGGCACAGACATGCCGCCATCTGGGGGTGTGTCTACCCCGGCCTTGTTAGCATAAACTTAACTACGAATTCATGAAATTTCCTCTGAGACGTCTTCAAAATACACACAGATCTGTGGCTATGGTAAATACACTGCCCTTACTGCAGTTCTCATAAATAAACAGATAACATACCATTTTCACCTTGCAGTATCTGCAGTGGAGAAGAAAATGGAAAGGTAACCTCAGTGGACGCGAAAATGAAATATGAGAGTGTAAAATGGGGGTAAATGCGCTTGCTGGTGTTTTCTTTAAGCATCTGCTAAGGTGGGGTGAGACATTGCTGAGGTAGGCTACTGGAAGGGCACAATGTCTCCCAGATGACTTGAGGAGGAAGTTTCTTTCACTTGCACATTGCTCTCCACACACTCGGAAAAGAGCAGTGGGAAACAATATATTTCCTAGAACTTCCAACAAGACAAAAATTGTTTGTTTTCCTAAGTCTGCCCTTACTGGAGTTAGCAACCCCAAAAGAAAAAAGCAACGAAACAAAGGTTACTGCTTTAGATTTTCTTGCCATACTGTAAGCAACTCCTTTCCTCCCCCTCTCTTCTGCTCTCCTCCCACTGTGCCAAGAGAAGAGGCAGGTTGCCTGATGATGGCAGGCACCCACCACTGACCTGGGAAATAAATCCTTTAACAGGTGGCCAGCATGGAGGGGAAGGGCTAAATCAGCAGCACACCTTCCTGCTGCCGCGGAGGCTGGCTGTTTTATGTGCCTTAATTACACAGTCCTCCAAAACCTTCACCCCCATTCTGTCTTCCCCTGCACCCACTGCCCTTGATTCACCCTCTGACTCCAAGGAGCAAAACACATGCACAAATGCAACTGGCACATGCTAGAATTCCACCATCTACATAATCGTTTCAGTTCAAATGTCAGTTACACACTGTGTAACATGGAGACGTAAGACAGTAAGAGGGGCATTCCAACTACAGAGAACGTCTAACATGATGTTTACAATATCTGCACTGAAATTTCACAGGTAGGTAAAGACTGGCGTGTTATGACATCTATTCCTGTATGCTTCCACTCATTGATCCAGTTTCTGAATGATACCACTGGTTTTTGGCCCTTGACTCCATGGGGAGATCAGCCATGTGTAGTTTTGTCAGTCTCTGTAGCTAAGCAACTGAGCATTACAGTGAAAGAGACCAGCGCTTGCGGCGGTTGCTAGGGAACTGCTAGAGAGTGTTACCACTTGTGAACGGCTCTTCGATAGATCAGCCTCTAATGGTTCAGGTCTGATGGAGCTTCGCCTAGAAGGAGATGAGGGATCGGCAAGCAGGCAGCATGCTCCATCTCACCAGCTATACCATATGTCACAGCCGACAAGTCTCTGGAGTCCCACGCATCAGCACACATAACAACCAGATGAAAATGATGGCAGGTTTTTCCTCAATAGGAAACCATTTGCATAGAAGTGGAGACTGAATAATTGAGAGGTGTGGGAGAGAGCAGGGTGGCTGAATTGGGATGAAGGGATGTATGCCTGCCAGCCAAATCCATTAGCCAGGCCTTGCTTGGCTGAGGCAGGCAGCTGATGGGAAGGCTCTGTTATCGGACACTAAAGGACACAAGGGCTGGCCATCACCACGCCTGCCCTCTCTACTCTTTGCCGCAGGGGGAAAGAGAGAAAGACAGAGAGGAAAAGGACAGGAGGCAAAGTGACAGAGACAAAAAGAGAAACTGAGGGAGAGACCAGAGAGGTTCAATAACAGTAAGACTGAGGAGGTGTTGCCCTGTTACAGCTTTATAATTGGCCTGCAAGGACGGTCAAATGAGAGGCTACTTATCGCACATAGCAGTTCCACAAGAATACTTGTCCATCTCTATAACCGGAGCCCATTTAAAAGAGCATTAGAACAAATGAAGCGTTGAAAAAGAGGACACAATCTTTCTATTTAAGCCAGGATTAAAAAAAAAGATGTAGACAATTGTATCCCATGCAAAAAAAGTAGCCCTGTTGGTTCTATTGTGAGCCTAATTGCCCAGGAGAATATCTGTAGTGGACAAGCCCAGAGTAGCCTGCAGAGAGGACCTCTCTGTAAGACACTATACCAATAGTCACTATACCACACATAATTGAAGGTCTAAAGACAGAAAGGGCCATTTGGTACAGATTGTAAAGCCCTTTTGTGATTTGGGATGTATAAAATTAATTTACTGGACTTGACATGACTATAGTGAAGTGCCAGGAGTAGTGAAGTCCACCAACAATCAATTTTTTTCTGAGGCATTGTAAGTAAATAAAGTACAAAGGAAGACATAAACATAATCATTGTAACTTTTATGGTGAAATCATTACAAGCTTTCTTAAAACTCATGCTGGATGTGAAAGTGTTTTTGCTAACATATAGAAGTGAGACCAACTTCATAAACCCATTGTAAAATAAAAGCTATATTGCTAAAATTTTGTAGTGGGGTCTTTCACTTTCTAACGATCAGAATTGCTTAATACCGATTAAACAAAACTGTTCTGACCTTTAAATTTCTCTGGGCAGATTTTGAGCTGAAAAGTAAATCTTTTGTTGGTCTAGTCTTGTGGGAAAAGCTTGGGAAAAAAGTTAACAACTCATATTTGACTACAGTGAACGGAGTAACTTTTTTCAAAGAACCCACACTTATGCTAACATCTAACTCCATCTCTTCCCTCACATTTGCCATTTCAATGTGTCTCTGTTAGCCGTTTACACTTAGTATCTCTGCGTGAAAGAAAAACACATTGCTGCAGTGATGCATTGCCAATCAGATTTATGCTGCACAGTCTGGTGATCCTGGAGAGGGACACATCCTAACAAAGGGAACGAGATAGAGACGAGCGCTACCCTGAGACCAAGGCTGCTTGTACTGAATCCAGTACAGCATGACAAAGTCCTGGCTTTGAATAAACACAGGGAGACACAACTCAAAATAATGAGCATCAAACAACAACAACTGACTGGGCATTTCAATGTAAGACACTGATTTGTGGGTCCTGCCTATTCTCTGCTCCCTCAGCACAATACATTTAAGGATAAACAAAACGTACTTAAGGAAAACAGAAACTAATCATATTCAGCAATGACCACAATGATGTATAAAAGGTTTCCCCTCAACCAAACAAAATACAATAAATAGGGAACAGTCAGGGAAAGACAGACGGAAAGAGAGGCCAAGAGAGAGAGGAAACGGCGTCACAAAACTAATAATTGCTGTTTGAGGCCTGAGTTTCATAGCCCCCTAAGCTAAACTTCATGACAGGAGTACACGATAGCTTAAACACAGAGAAGAGGACGGGACAGCCACAGGGCCTGCTTTAAGAGGATGCAGCTGTATGTGTTTACAAAGCTGGCGTCTCCTAAAGCTCTCTCTCTCCCACTTCTTCTCTATTTCTCCCAAACACACATTAAAAATCAAGCATGGACAAATATGCACAATTAAATTAGCTCCGAGCTCTGTTTAACCGCATCTGCCAAATAAAGGACATTACCAAACACAACCTGTGCACTTTAAACTTCCTGTCCGCACAAGATCACGGAACAGAAAATTTGGTTCATGGACATGCTTTTAAGAGTATTAATATTTGAGTGATCATATTATGTATTTATCGGTGGGAAAGCCTTTTCACATAATCTCATATGGAATTTGGTGGACGGCCTCACCTAATGTGCTTTCTTAAATTGTAAGTACATAAATACTTATACTTAACATGCACAGCAGAAATCAAACTGCTCACCCACGGTGCTATGCTCTACCCATTCAGCTACAGTGAACAGTACCTGGGATACATACTGCCGCTGTAACCACAGTAAACTTAAAATGAAAAACTCTCTTTTCTTTGAAGACTAACAAACCAAACCTCATTTGATTTTAAATGATAACTGCAATAGCTGTACTAACACCATTTTGTTGCCTCAGAATAAGAAAGTCTGGAAATCTCAGCACATGTTGCGAGAACAAATAGCAGCTATCACATAGTAGTGGCATTGCATCTCAATGAGCTTGTTATGGTAGTGCTACAGGAAGCGCATGCCTACAAAGCATTGAAGCCTCATTTGCATGTGTTCATACTTAATTCTGGACAGCAGAGACAGGTCTTGATGTGGCCTAATGTAACGCCAGACATTGCCTAAGCCCCATAATTATTTTCCTGACCTGTCCAACAATCATCGTTCCTCCAGTTAATTGCTAACATAAACAAATCCTCAGGTGGTCCAAGTTCATAGTGTTCGTAGTGAGTGTTTTGCATGCATAACAGCTCATAGCAAAGACTACACCACAACAAATTCTCCAAAGTCTCATCACAACTCGCCTCATTGCTGCTTTATGAAGTGCTAAATTACAGTTTCTCTAAAACAGCATGATTGAAAGACTAATTGATAATGATAATTGTTGGAGATATGCAAATGTGTGATCCTTCACAAGAAGAAACTTAGAAAGTAGTTTGAAAGAAAAATTAACCAATAAGTTCAGAATGAATAATTAATATAATTCTAGCTTGTATTATCAAACTTACTGGGCTATAGAAGCCATTGTTGCTGACTGTTCAATATTTCAAAAGGCATGGGAATGAGGTAAATGTCTTTTTCCTTGGATATGGCTCTATGTTCATATCTGCACAGTGGCACTTTTATTGTGGTTCTTTTGTGTCTTGTCTGTGTGTGCTTAATGTTTGGTGTGTTGTCGCTGTGAGTGAATACTTAATGAAGCCATGGCAAGCTCTCCACTGCTGTTCATCTGGGCATCGAGTCAGCGGAAAAACTCTTTCTCTGGTTCTGCCATCTGTTGGAATCAATAAGGGGGGCTTGAAAACCCCCAGCCACCGTTCAGGGCTCCAGCATGTTGACGATTAAAGCTAACCCCTCTCTCTGTTCCTGCAAGTCCTGCTCACCACCAGCAAGGTTAAATGGCAGGTGCTGAAAGAAGTATATTATACCCTGCACAGTAATGCTAATCCCTCAATTAAATTATAGCCCCTAAGCAGACAGGCCTTTCCTGGCGCTGCAGCTCCGAAAGCAAAGCTCTGCGACATGTTTGCGCACTACGGTCCACACTTCATGCTGGGGCTTTGGATGGATTTATGGAGGGAATGATACTCTGCAGAAAGACAACAGTACACAATGTGTTTGTGCAGCGTAACTAGACATTAAAAGCTTTGGGATGTGTTTGTTTAGCATGGCAGAAGCATTATGAAGCCTTCAAACAACAGGAACACTCAAAAATCCTCTTTGTCCTGTTTGTCTTTGTCTGATGTTTACAGTATGCGGCTGTCATGAGCGCACAGTAATGTCTGTCTGCAGCAGATGGGGAAAAGACTGAAGCAATGTCCTTTTCTTCAGCCCAGAGGGGCGCTCCTCCTCTAATGGGGAAAAATAAGGTTGTTTAATTGTAGTTTATTTCAGAGCCTGATTGCTTTTATTGAGCTCCATTATTCTTGTTAATGAGCTTGTAATGTGAATGCTGATAATGTGAGAGCAAGTCCTTTCCTCATGATGTGAGATCCTAACGTTTTCTGGCACCTAAATCCTTGGCTATTTTTCTTGACCAAGCATCTGTTTGCTGCTCCCTGCATCGCTGTCACTGACCTAGCAATCAGTCAGGAGTGAAACTTTATGTCCCGTGGTTAACATTTCTTACTTGGGAACAGCCCAAGATGGAATGAAAAGCACTAGAATCGTTACTCTGACTCACTTTAAGGAACGTGTAAAGATAAATTATACCGGACACTCTCAAAAGACGCGTCACAGCAATTCACAGGAAGATAGTAGTGTAGTGAAGGATGTGCACTTCTTGGGGACAGTTTATCAAGGGTCAAGGACTGTTTACAGATATTCACTCGAAAGTTTTTTCTCCCAGATACACAAACAGAGCACACACACACACACACACACACACACACACACACACACACACACACACACACACACACACACACACACTTTAATGTTATGAACAACAATCTCATTTGCGAGAGAGCTACAACATTTTGACTGCCATTGAATGTTGGGCAAGTAGACTGGCATTAAATTGGGTTATGCATTGACAAGTGTGCTAAAATGTCATTGGCATTTGGAACAGGGAGAAAGCATTAGCATTACACAAAGAGTGCATCATGAGTGAATAATGCACAGTGCTACCAGTTTGGACATGCAGCAAAGTGAATGTCAAAACTCATTCAAACACACATTCTTCTGGCCATGCAGCCGCATATCATGCTTAAACAAGGATACAAGGAATCCTATCTTCTGCTCATTCCTTTATTATGAAATGACACCAGAGGAGGCATACACCAATGCCAGAAATGCACATATAGATGATAGCCGGCAGTCAGCATGGCAGCGACTCGCCCATCACAGGTCATGCAAAGGCAGGAAAACACCCTGTCCCTCATATGGCAAGCACACAGACAATGAAACATAAGGTGTCCACTTAGCTCTGGATACTGGGACTAAGGGAGAGAAAAACAGAAAGTTCCACATCAAAAGGATCACGACTGAAATCCAAAACCAAACCAAAGACTTTCTTGCAACAATCACCAACATATACACAAACCCTGATACACACCACACGTTTTATTGTTTACACATGATGTCACTATACTTCCAATATGCAGATGCATTCACTGATCTAGTTACTGCACAGGGAAACATGCTCTGAGGATAACCAATCCTTAACATTAAATGCTGCTGACAACATTTGATCCTTGTAACACTGCTCCGATTAAAATGTAACAATCTATACATTTGAGTGATGTAATGGTTGCCACACTTTAACTATTTCACAAAGCATAGTGCTGTGCTTGGCGGACTGCAGGGCAACATAGAGGATCATACCAATGGACAGTTGCTTAGGAAACCTGCCAGCTGATAATGGTGTCATAATGTAATTACAGTCCTATCAGGGCAGTTATTTCAAAGACTTATGAGAACACATTTTGCTTCAAAAGGATCCTGTTCCATTCTCTGAATAAGCCATTAAACAGGCTTCAGACTGTCAGACCCATCAAGCTTAAATCTTCAAAATTATAATGATTAACTTGTCCTTGCAAAATATTAGAGAACACATAACACTAATACTACACTGATACATTTAGAGTGAGGGAGGATAAATGAAAGACAGAAAATGAATATTAACAAACTAAAAGAATTACTAAACTTCACGTCACTTCCATATAAACCAAATCTTTTCTGTAGCGCATTTGCTATTACTATTGCTGTGAAGTCCCAGACTGTGCAATAACGCCCCTTACAGACACACTCACAGCCTGTAAAAAGGAGGCACTTTTCTTTGTGCAGGGGCCTCTATGACTTCTGAGAAAATGTAATAGCTGATATTATCACACATTGCCTCTGTAGCAAGAAATAATGGGGTCCTCTCCATTAAAGACCACATCCACATGCCTCAGCATTTCTTGTTAATGTATGTTTTAGAAACACATCAGGAGAAAAGTAATCAGTGCCACCACATGAAAACGCTCTAAATCTGAGCCTTTTCTTCTCTGATCTTGCCTCCACCACATTATCTGTTTTTCCTGTGAACTAGAATGTATTCATTTTCACAGCGGGTTTATCAGTGATGACATGCTGTGTACTCATGTTGACAGAACGGAGAATTGTTGCTCTGCATGAGGCCAACAGGGTACGGACATGCCCAGGCTGGCTGCTTCTAGGCCCAGGAGAGAGAAACTTTTCTTGCCCTTCTTTCTTATCACTTTCTTCACTTCATGTCTCTAAAATTGTACATGTTTAATGAGCTGGCATCTTTTCTTTCAGTTTTTATATCCTCCCCCTCCACTCCATCACTTTCCCTCCATGCCCGCACTCGCTTTTCTTGTTTCCCTTTTTCTTCTTCATCCAATGTTCTTTCTGCTGGCATTCACAATGCTCCAGAAGGTACTGAGGAAAAGTACCACCCTTTGCTATCAAGAAACATTTTCTACCACAGTGCTTCACATTCTTGGTGCTAACATTCACTGTTCCATAGTCCATGCCAAGGGTATGAGGTATACAAGAACATTTTTTTACATTGTAGTGGGAGTAACAATGGAGTGAATAAAAGAACTTTGCTGAAGTTGGGTTCACAGACCTGTGCTATGTAAAAAATGATAATCACATTAAATGGCATATCTTGCATTTCAATTTGAGTACAAGAATAGTTTTAATCAGGATCCATCCTCGTTTAAAATGAATTCTTTGTGTTTGAGAATTGTAAGGCAGACGGAGAAAAACGCATTAATAAAAAAAGCCTATCTTTCCTGGACGGTTGGCTTTTCCCATTTTGCTACTTCCTGTCAAAAGCATCACTCCATAAAACAGGACAAATGAGATTCCATGAATAGATGAATGGTTTCTTCATACATGCTCCATCTAAATCAGTCACTAATGAGTTAATTTGTCTAGGGGATAGGATAAAGCTTCATCACATAGACCACAACGACTCCATTTCTTTGACAGGGGAGCGCAGACTTCGGCAGTCAGCTGGCTGACTGCCTCTTCATGAGTCTAAGAAGGTTCGGCAGCTTCAGTGTCTGAGAACGGCATGTGTAGCACTTCAAGAGACATGCTGACACCAGGACTGTGAACCTCCTGCAGTAATTAACTGCATACTGCTTTCTTTAAACAGGGCCAAGCAGAGATTCTAGAGTCACTTCATATTATCATTTTTGACCTCATTAATATGATGATATGTGTGCCACAATAAGCATGCCAATTATCTCCACACTTGTTTTAGCAAATCATGTACAAATGTTCAAATTTAGAAATTATTTGATTAAGGGTAAGGCCAAAGGGCAGTTTCTAATGCATGAGTTTCATCAAAAGACCACGCATGGTATTTGACTCTCAGAACATAGTGTCTTATGTTATTACCTGCAAGCCAAACAGAGTAAAAAGCAAAAACATAAAAAAATATAACTTAGCAGTAGACTTCAATCATGTAGGGTGGGAAACTAAAAATCTGCCAGTCAGAGACAAGGAGAGAAGAGAAATAGGAGAGTAAAAGCAATGAAAGTTGTTGGAGAGAAGGACCGGATTTATCTGCAGTGGTTCATATGTGAATAGTGGAGGAGGCCAGAATGCTCCAACAGGCTGGGACTGTCTGCGGAGGCCTTGGACAGTGATTTATGGGTCAGTGGTGGATGTGTTAATGGACTGAGCCTATGGAGCATATCCATCCCAGGTGTGGAGCCCCATACCTGGGATGGATATGCTCCATGGCAGCCTCTCAGAACAGCACAACACATCATCGCACTGACTGACACCATTTTGGATGTATATAAACACAGGGCCTAATGTCAGCCTCTCATAAAGGATGAACAGGCCACTGGTGACACACGTCACAAACAGATACATTAATATAGCACAGCGGAGAACAGGAATCACGACAGGAGAGAAAGGGTAAGAACAACATGTGCATTTTAACCATTTTACTCCAAAAAGCAGACACTGAAACTCTGACAAAATGATTGAAAGTGCAACATTTCACTTACTGATGCTGGTAGGTATATTATAAATAATAATATAATTTAGATTCTATAAATATAGAGGGTATGTATTGAATTCTTCATGTGATACTGCAAACTTGCTAACCCTCCAACCACCAGAATAAATCACAAGAGTTACAGAGTTGCGATAATTAATAATCCTGAAATACTCAAGGCAATCATAATTGATCAGTATGACATACTGGACAGTCAAAGGTCTGTAGACGTTAAAATGAAGGTGTCATTAAGGTAAAACGGACACTGGGACTGAAAGGTTCCCCCAGGTTGTCTGAGGACTGGTTTGTAAAAACATTTTTAAATATTTGGTTCGTTCTGTCAATTGCAGGGCTCTAAAACATTTTAGCAGTGTTTCCCATGTTTCGTCCATATGGATTCACAAATGAAGATGCTAGTTTTGTGTTTGCCACTTGGGGAGTGACTGCGGCAATGTCCAACATGCATACCTTCTATTGCTATAAAGCATCAGGAAATGCTTAAACAATAAGAGATTAACTTGGACCAAAAAATAACGAGGCTGCGTAATTATGGATAAAATGATAATCACAATCATTTTGTTTCATTTATCATAATTAGTCCTTCTTCTTGTACACATTTTTTTTTACTTCAAATGAACAGAAAACTGCGTGTACACTTTTACAATGAGTAGGATAAACCTTTATGAATAAAACTGAATTGAGTTCAGTCTTTGCATACACGAGTTGTTAGGCCTTGTTTGGCTAAATAAACAAGGCAATCCCTCTTGCATGATGTAAGTGAGCTAATCAGTACTCCTTGTTTGTTACATAACTATCGCTTATCAATTATTGAAAATGATAGGAAATTCCAGCACACAATTAAGTAATTGTGCAGCTCTAGTAAATTGCTAAATCCATTTTAAATAATTTTAAATCACAGTAGATCAATATAAAGACCCCCCTTAGATTTTATCAATTAATTTGTGCATTTCCCCAAAATGTATTACATGAACAGTTAAGATTGGTTTTCTATTAGCTCAAAGCTATGCATGTTAGACAAAACAAACAAACAAATGGGGGAGAAAAAACGCAATTACTAATAATTTCTCTCTTACAAATACAACACATATTACACAGTGTGGAATTCCAAGGGGAGAATAACCTTTTTGTTGTCAGTTTAACAAGCAAATAACATGCCTCTGTGGAACACAAATGAGAATGGATTGTGGAAGAATACATTTTAATTCATCACACCCCCACCATGCCATACTACAGCTTCCTCACTGCTCTGTCTTGGCAGAAAACTGTCTCAAACTGTGGAATATGTCAATAATTTTTTATGTTTAATCAAAGCATAAAACAGGTTTGAAGAAAGATGAGTGCCAGACTGCAAAGGCTCCGCAGCACTGGTCATGTGTCTCTGACAGAATGCTTGCATTAATCCAAACCTTGTAAACACCATTAAAACATCAGGGCCTATAAAACACTTTTATGAAGTAAAGAGGCGACTTTACACGTTTTGTTCTAAGTCTCCTAAAATGTCTGCTGTTCCTATTGCTGTTACAGTTTAAATATAGTGTACACCACAGTAGAGGTCTGTTTGTAGTGGAGAATGGTTATTAAAATTAATCTAGATATCTTAACACAAATAAATGATCACACGTTTTAGCGATGCGATAATAGTGAAAATGTTCATGTGAGTGTAGTAATGTCTTTCTGTGTGAATTTAGTTATCATTCTGTTCACTGCGAGCTGAAGCAGTTTAACACAGAGTCTCCACACTCCACATTTTCCATGTAATAACTCTGGAGGAGTTTGCCAGGTGGCGCAGAGGGTCACTATTTACACTTTACCAGTGCTGTTAGAGGCACTCTGATGGAAGCCAATATCCATTTGTAAAAGACTTATCACATGGGGTGAGTGTCCTTCGCTGCAGCTTTCTCTCCTCCTCTCCTCTCCCCATACGGTATCTACCTAATCAGATTGGTCAAAAACGGCCCCAATTTCAGCGAATATATAAATAAATATAGCAGAGGAAATCACTTATACTGTATTTTGGAGCCAACATTCATCATTGTCAGCAGACACATACAGTTCATATGCCCCTAACACGTCCCATTTCCCCACCAGTAGCCATCCCGCCATTTGATAGGACAGCATACTCGCTCATTTATAGAAGCGCCTGTCAGTTTTGTGCTATTTACTAATGTAAATGTCCCCTGGATGAAGCCATCGTAAGGCATACCCTTGCTGTGACAGGAAAACAGGCGAGCATAGCCATTTTGAGTCATATTTGTGTCCATGCTGCAAAGACTTGAATACCTACCGTGCAAAAGTAGTTGAAGGTCATGATGACCTCCAGATAATATATACTGCAGTGCTTACCATACCTCGTCAGAAAAAGACTATCACAAAGTTCAGGAGTAACAGTGCAAAGATTAGGCTTCATGGCAGATAAGTTGGCACAACTCCAGGAGCACTGAGGCCTCTTTACAGACTATGAAAACAGTAAAGTCTAACATTTCCTTCATGCCTAATCTAATAAGCTGAGTTAGGGGAAATATTTTTGCGCCGCCTTGTAAGTTCTCAACTCCACAGACTGGAAATTGTACTGTATACACAAGCTACAAAACATTATCTCAACAACAACAGTCTAATGGTTCACATACATAAACATAGTACCTATCCAGTAGCATAAAACATGTGGAAGAAGAACTGACTGTTGATCCAAGCAGCTGAGGTTACCTCCCAAATCCCCACAGAGAGGGGACTTTCCTTTTGTTTACAATGAGAATTCTCTAAAAGCCATCATATCTGCTGTGTTCCTATTGAGTTACAAGACAAATGAATTACTGGGCATTTAGTGTGGCAAACAGCAGCGTCTCTTAAAGCCGGGGGATCTCAGGACTGAGCCGGAGAGAAATGCCACTGCTGAGATCCATTTCCAGCTACGTAGGAGGGGAACTAAACAGTCCTCTTCCCCTCTCTACTGCTGTTTCAATTTATTCTCTGTTTGAATGTTTCACTGTGGTCTGCCCACTTGTTTCTGAAGCTGATAATCGGCTCAAGAAAATTAGCTTATCTACATTTAGCATTCAGGAAGACAGAGGAGTCTCATAAACATAAATAAATAAAATACTGCACTATACAATATTCATCCGTGTGCATTTATGTGTTTGTGTGTCATAGAAAGACAGAGATATGGTGCTCTTATGTGCTTGCATTACAACAAACAGGAAGGGGGGGTCCAAAGGCTTTTTTTAATACTGGGAATTTTAAATTGCATGATTGACTTTTATTCCTACTGTACTGATGTGGAGGCAATATCTCCACATCAGTACATCTTGCTGTCAGTCAGTTCTGAAGCAATGAATAAAGGAGTCAGCTCTCTGCTGGGCCTCTGTGGGTGAATTACTTGGAGGGCAGGGCGCTACCTCTCCCTGTAAGCACTCATAAAAGCCTGTTATTAGTGACCCATGCACTTGAAGCAACAAACACTATTTAGTTTCCTTCAGTGTGATTGGCAGGGTGGGAGAAGATGCCACAGACACATGCAATGAAACACGTTTCATTGTTACAGCCTTCAACGGTAGCTGACTTCTAACTGTGGCAGGAAACAGTTTGAGCCATGCTTGCACCATCCTGGATAATGTGTAGGATGCAGGCATTGTGCCTTTTTTTGGGTTTTATAGAGCTCATCCATTCGTTTTTTTCACCCTGAGAGCAGAGAGCTCACATGCCTTTGTATTAGGATCCTCACTTAAAAGCGAGTGTCACATCACATTCAGGATGGATGAACATCTAAAAAAGAGGCCGGTGGTGCTACAATGAAAAAAGGCATGGGCAGTCAGCAGACGCTGTAACCTCCCCGGGCCAAATCACCATCACATACATAGACGGACCCAAGCTGTCACAACTAATAAGATGCTTTCATGACAACAAACAGCATCAACCTGTCCCTGTCCGCAAAAAAGCCAACAAGACTGCTTAGACACAAAGAAAACAAGATAGATAGGGGAGCGTGGACAAGTGATGGATTTCTATGTTAACTGTTATCTGAACTCTTGCAGACAGCTCTCTTATTAGACAGAGTAACCCTTTGGTTAAAATTATGTTGACCATACCTATCAAATATCAACAACATAAATCCCTCATGATGGCTAATGCACAAAATCCATTTAGGCAATTTCCACACCAGGCTGATGATTTCTACTGACACAATAACAGCAAATAATCCCAGATGAGCTCTTAAACAAACACAGTTTTATGTTGTCAGGCAAATTGCCACCTCTGCAAAGGGCTAACTGACATCATTGAGCGAAGCCATTGCACTAAGAGTATGACTGTAATTAATTTAGCCTTGGTAGGTACAGGAGAAGTCATTAATGCATTTAACTTTTACTTGGCACCACATACCTATAATGTCCACCTAAAAAGGACAACCATAGTGAGGTCAAGACACCACAAAATAATAGCACCAATGAAAAGAACTTCATAGGTGTTTTATGAATCTTGTCGAGAATTGCTATTAAAGCCATGGGCTTGACAGCAGGAAGGTTTAAGAGGGGAGCCTTGAGGGGCTATTACCTCACCTGTGGGTGATATCTCAATAAGAAGCATGTCCTACATAATAGAGAAGGGCATATCAGTGTCTTGACCTATGCAGCTTTTTGACATGGGTTAGGACCTGTGCAGTGAATCAAAATAGCCACTCCTAATAATTTTATTCCTAAAGGACATTAAGGAAAAGACATGCTTATTCTAAATGTCTCTGGTAGAGGTGGGTATAAATACAAAGCACCCTTCATCTTTTCCTCAAGTGTGGAATGAGCCATGCAGTTTGTACAAAGGCTTCTTTTTGTCATAATGTTATAATGATATAGTGCAAAGAAATACATATGATGTAACAGGGTTTCAAAATCACAGCTAATCACAGTTTTTTGCAGAAGTACCGCACCTATGTATGTATGGTAATGGGAAATATTGTTATCTACAGTAGTGAGAAGTACTGAAGGGGTGGCAGATGGAAAACAGATTGTCTCAGTTTAAGGAGCTGATTGAAATTACATACTGTGAGCCATCCAATACCTCCAGATTAAACAAATGCACAATCACACTCTGTGGACACAATTATATATTCAGCTGATACTTCAGTCCATTTACAGGTGACGGATATTTGGTAGATTCCCTCTGTGGTAAAATTGCTAGGACATCCCTTCAGAAAATCAAACGGTTTTATTTTCCTTCGAAAACATGGATGACTGAGTTTGCAACCATGACTTCACATTTTACCAGAAATCAAGCTTTAAGAAATATATACTTTACTTGCATTTACCCATGGTATGTTAAATGGATTTTGTTTAAAATAGAGGACTCCACTAGCAGTAACTGAACATAATGTCTTGTCTTGCATTGTGTGCTAATGTTAAATAAGGCATGGATTTTTTTATTTTTTTTTATTTTTAGGTGCGTCACACTTCATATTTTTCAGATAGAAAAGAAATTGTTTTAAGTGGCAGCTTGTTTAAAATACTCTGCATGAGAGTTTTTGAAATGCTGTCTAGTCTGACAATAGGCGTAAATACGTATGCACAGTATAATATTCAATCAATAGTCATACTGATACACAGAAAATCTGCCATTGTATTATATGTCAATAGACATTCACATGGTTACACTCATACTGGCTCAGAATTTTATAATTTACAAATATATACCAAGTTCCATTCCTTTGAATTCATAGAAATGGATTTCCACTAAATTTGTTTAAAAAGGAGAGGTAGGTGTAAAGACAATATGAAAGAAGAGGAAGATGAACAGACAGGGTTAAGGCGAAGTTGATCTGCGTTAAGACAGGCATGAGGTACACAAGCTTCATGCTCGGCAGCTCTGATCCTTCACCTTGGACCGTAGCTTTAGACCCCAGTCTGGACAGACATTCTGACTCAGCTCAGTGTTTCAGAGTTTTTTTCAGGTTTTTTTTTTCACTCCAGGACACAAGTGTGCCCAAACGCCTGCATAACCAGTCCTTTGACTGGGATTCAAGAATGATGACAATGAGAGTGTCCCCACACATTCAGCAGATGGCAGATTCATTCACTCATGCCAAAACTACCCCAGCAAGTGAGAGTCAAAAATGGCATTGCAGACGACAGAAATTTAAGTAACCACACCTCAATAAAAACATACTAACACTACCATGACAGTATGAGGAGCAAAATCAGAACAAGAGTTCTGTACTGTGGGGAAAACTCGTTGACTTGTAATACTAAGCCATTTTCTACTGCGGCTGGAGCAGCATCCCATTGTTTATCCTTTCCTGTGTTTGAGGATGGACATGTCAAGTAATTTCTTGCCAGATTTGGAAAGAAACATTTCAATTTTCTTAAGGAAGAATCACACAAATGTTACAAACACGTTTGTAAATGGACATGTCTCCTTCTGAGAAGTTTCTGTGGAACTTCTTCTATAGCAGAGAGGGAAATGGGGGTAAAAATAAAAGCATAAGTTAATTTAAACAAACAGGCAGAGTGAGAGCAATATATGCAATATTTGGCGGTTTGTATGCACAACTCAATTATAGCAAGATGTGTGTTATAGTCATGGAATACAAACTTGTTACTGGTATAAGAATAAAATGCAGTTCAAAATAGACCCACTTAAACCTAGTAAAACACTGATATCCTAGTTTCAGAGAACACTTGGAAGCATCTGGCAATCAACCATTACCTCCACAATTACCAAGCAGACAAGAAAAACAACCACATCAAGTGTTGGGTGGTGTTGTGTTATAGAGACATACTGGTGCCTACGGCTGAGTTTTTTTATCCATCGCATTTTATCAACTTCTGACATACAAGGAGATCTGGAAACTGATGTCAAACCATATAACATGATATAGTAATGCTTCAAATGCTGGAGAGAACATATGATATGGATACTGTATAATATATGCAGCAAAGACAGCTGGGGCACATTTTTTCCAGAAAAAAACACATCAAAGTCATCCTCCAGTGTGCGTGCTATACAAGAATAACAGTGGGAACCAGATGAGTCCCAAAAGGGAAAAAATCCTGTCCCTTGCTGGATTCTTAACGTCCCAGAAACTGTCTCTAATCAGTGACAAGGCTGCACCCAGGGAGCTGATGAGAAATATTTGCTTTTGATTATTTTGGCATGAAAATTAATGGTAGGAAAAAGAAAGAAAGAAGAAGGAGGATTAAATATGGTTCTACTTGGACATTTTGGGAAGTTTTTGAGGGCACCACAAAGGGTCCTCTCACTTTTTCAGTCATGTTTTTATTGCGTTTGGAATGAATCCTGGTTTCTCACGCCAAACTAGTAGAACACCTACCAGTGAAGTGAATAAACAGACGCTAGTCCAGACTAAGCAATTCTTCACAGCTTTGCCTCCAAATCCAAAAGTTACAGGGGAAAAAAAAAACAAGATTATATTCTTTTTATCCCTTTAAAAACATTCTAAGGCTAAGACTGTCGGATTGAATATCATTACACCTTTTTATTTCTTTTCATTTCTCTTTTCTTCTGTCGACAGCTAGTTGTCATAAACTGCCACAAAACCCCCACGAGGCCCCGTAGTGCAGTCAGACGGAGTACAAAGCAATCATATCTGCTGATTAAAGCTCTAATGCATTCTGCTGCGTGGGGCTGGGCACTGCATCATTAATGAAGAGCAGATATTATATCCTGTTTACAGGGAGAAGGGAGGCAGCTCATATTAAGCATTAGCACTCCCCTTACACTACTTCCACCCACACACTGAGAGGGCAGCATGCCTCTGGCTCAGCATCGACCTGCAGACTTTGGCAAACAGTTGGCTGTGATCGGTGGAACAAGAATGACGCACACTAAGAAGGCTGTATATCAGAGGGCGCATCATGACATCAGTGAGTAAATGCTGCTGGGAAAAATCCAAAGATTGTTTGACTGAATATGTGTGTGTCTGTGTGTGCATACATCTGCATATTTTTGCAGGTATGGACAGTTAATCATATAACCCACAAGGTTATATGATTTATCTGAGATCTGAGGTCCCCCTCTCATCTTTACTTCCCCATTATTTGCCCCTTATTCCCTCTTTCTCTGTCTCTCCTGGCATTGGCCCAGTGGATGTAGGGCCAAGTGGTCAGTCTCTGAGGAGGGACACCCGCTCGGCATGGTGTTCGGGACAAACACTGCAGCAGCGTTTCCTCTGCTCTACCCATCTGTTGGTTTTGGCCCACTCCTCTGGACCACAGCGCAGATCTGGCCAGGCTTTCGCAAACACGCTTGTACACCAGCCAGACCACTTTACACAGGACTTTTCTGTAAGTACTGTCGGCAGCAATTAAATGTGGGAATGGGACCGGAATTTGGGGCTTTGGACAGTGAGATGTTTTAAACATTGGGAAAAGATCATTCCCACGATATTAAAGTCCCATTAATTCTATTTATGACCTTCCCCTGGAGAACTGTGCTTCTGATGCTCTTCTATTCTAATATGCAATATATAGAAGTAAGGACATTTACTTGAGTATACATAAAAGTAGAAAAGTCATTCTTTTTTATGGATTATAGTTTATGCTTTTGCACAAGCCTTCATATCACAGTGATACATTATGAGTCCCACTGGCAATCAATTTACGAATTGGAGGGCCATTGTGTCAGCAACTGATTAATATACAGTGAGTTAATCATTATTGGATTCTCTAATTGGATTATCTTCCAAGAACACAAAAAGGACTAATTATTCATCGGGAGCACTCCTGTGTAAACACTGTTTATTTTCCTCTGATTTGCACTTCCCCTAAGCCTTTCTTACCTCCTGAGCCACAACACTGTCACATCAACATAGTCAAAGTCAAGTAAACAGTGACAATGAAATCATGAGACAGATCATCTTAGTCATCTGAATATAAAACAGTAGCATGCCCAAGAGCAGTCTGTGCAATGACAATCTAATTACAAAACTTCACTGGAGCAGAAAAGAGGAGAGGAGAGGAGAGGAGAGGAGAGGACTCTTTCAGATTCCGAGCAGCTTCTTCCCCTGCAATTGCATTACTTTAAAAAGCCGGGCCTTTAATTTATCTGTATCTTCTAGCACAGGTAATTTCTGAGTGCAGAGCAGGGAATCATACAGACACTCAATCGATAAAAAGGAGCCAAAAGGAGGCAACAGAAGTGATTGCTTCAACCGACTAAAGACAGCTAGAGGATATGAGCTGTTCCTCAGATAATTTTCATGTGAAATTAAAAACACAGTAACATTAGAAAGACTGCAGTTGGTGTATGACTTACCTGTATAGTGATATACCAGAGACAGTTGATTGGGCCAAATTGATGACAGCATGAAAAAAAGAGAAGGACAAACATTAGTGACACTGAAGAGGAATGTGGATTAAAGTGCTGTGTCTTTTCTATAAAAGAGGGAAAGGGGTGTGTTTATTGTAGTGGTGGGCCGTTATCGGCGTTAACGGCTGCGTTAACGCGAGACTCTTATCGGGCGACAAAAAAAATATCGCCGT